>BMAO01028305.1:0-52889 GCA_019973975.1 Trichonephila clavata | reverse complement strand
AAACTAAAATTTTCGCATGTTACTGCAAAAATTTCCACTTGATCATTTCTGAATTTAAAAATTTTTAATACACTAGTTTACCTTTTTTGGAATAATGCAAAAGGAGGGTTTCTAGATTAGAATTATAAGAAAGTCTACTCATAACATTTGAAGAATGTGCAAGTAATCTATCATTATATAAGATTCAGATTTACAGTTTAATTTTTCATAGTGAAATATTTGTTCATTTAAAAAGAGTAATTTATATTTTTAATGTTCAAAATTGCATATCCATTCAGTTTTTACGTTTAGTCAACAATTCATTTTCATTCTTTGCTTATATTAAATTTATTTTTGTATACTTGAGTAATAACACATCATGTGGTTAGTTGTATTTACAGGCATTTTTTAATTACTAAGGTAAATATTTTCTACAAAAATGTTTGATTAATAATTTATTAAAATTAAAAACAATGATCATGGAATACTTTAGAGAGAAAAAATTTAATCCATGTATAATTGGAACTATATTACTCTTAATTCAGTGATATATTTTTCTCTTAGTTAAATAAATTCTTATGGGAATATTCTATCTACTTCTCAGTTAACTTAAAAAATATAATTAAGATTTAAAGGCAAATTAGGGATAATTTCTTAAAGTTTGTACACTTCATCATATTCTTGCATTCATTTATGAAACTGTTGGAAATGAAATTGAATTCCATAAAATCACTCGTTCTAAATGAATAAAATATTTCCGTGCCCTGTAAATAAATTTTTATGTCATATAATATATTGTTAATAATTGAGCTTAAGGTTGTAAAAGTGATATGCAAAAGTTAATTATTTTTAAAAAGTGGGGAATACAATTGCAATGATTAGAATTTATGTATTTACAATTTTTCCCTCGTATATCCAATGTACTAATTATACATAAAAGAGAACTACATTGTAATTTTATTGATTGCATGATATCATTCAATGTTCCTATAATATTTCAATTACAGTGAAAAAATGTAATATAACACTAACTACGAAATTTTCAAATGAAACTTATCCTAAGTTCTCATTTTTGCATGTTTAAAATACACTACCTATGTTCAGGAATGCAGTAGTATAGTGGTTAAAACGTGACCTATAAGTGCCCTGTGGTATATAAATTTTGGTTTCAAATATAGTTCAACTAGGGTTTGCAATCCGTGTCATATTTTCAATCCGGGATTTCGGGATTACATTATCCAATCCAGGGATTAGGATTGGACTATTTATTAAAAATACTTACATATAAGCATAGTTGAAATTGCACAATAAAACTGAAAATATAATTAAATTGATTTAACATTATTTAATAAGACAAATAAAAAAAATTAATTCATCATAAAACAAATAAAAATAGACACAATGAAATTTTTAAAAAGCATTTCTTCATTTCTTGTGTTTCTGTAAATGCTTGTAAAAAAACAGCTCCTCCAGCGTTTCATCGTTGGAACGGCTTCTTATTTTTGTTATCAACTGTCCTGCCGTAGAAAAATTCACGTTCGAATTCTTTCTAGTAGGTATTATCGTCATTAAATAGGGTTAAGTTCTTTCAGGTAGTCACCACGTCTCTCTCCATTTACAAAGTTGAGATATTTCTTTTTGATTTTTTTATGACAGTGTCTCAAATCTAATAGACTGCCATGGGTGCATATACCTCTTTGATACATTTATTTAGTTTCTGCTACACTTAATGGTTTCGTATATAATTTGATCCAGTTATTGAATCAGAATGGAAATCAATTTCAAGTGTTACCTCATTTGAAATTGAAGATCCAGTTGCATGAGCTGTTAGTAATGCAATGGGATTTGAAATGTCCTAAGTCTCCCAAGCAGGTCCGCTATTAATTAACGACATTTAATTGAAGAATTGAGACAAAATCTATTCTTGTGATGTAGCTTATATTATTGTGTAAGCATCGCAGTGAGCCACTTAGATCTTTGCGACGTCCTCCCATAATGTGCATATATTTTATTTTACATATAGCACTTATATTTTCACAAAAAGATTCTACGTACATATTTCATGAACAGAATATAAAGTTTTTAAAAATTAATTCTTAGAAAATTTTATGAGAAAATTTTTTTAAATAAAATTAAGACAAAAAATTAATCCCTGAAATAGTTATTTTAATTCCGGGATTGGACAAAACACCGGGATCCAAGGTTTTGGAATTCGAGGATCCCGGTTCTGAAAATCCTACTAGATATCTTCCAAAAATTTTGTTGTTGTTGCTTATGCCACCTTATCGACAGTGACATCAGATCAAGGTCCACGAAATTCATCATGGTTAAGGGCTAGAATTTTACGCCTATCGTTAACCTAAGCTTTGAGCCCCCTGAAGGTGACAGTACGATTTTGCTCTTACAACACGATAGATGGCGACACCATTCGGACCCACTGATTTAATGAGCACGTTCTCCGTGTGTACTCGGTGGGTATTTGGTGGCATCAGGCATCGAACCCAGGCCTTGCGGTCTGAAGTCCAATGCTCTAACCACTAGGCTATCCACGGCCCTCCAAAAATTTTAAATGCCTCTGTCCAAGTTAGCTGACTTCGGAAATTCTGAGGGCGTGAGAAATGTGCGGTTTCTAACCCCACACGCGATGGGGAGAAAGCTACAGAAGAAAATAAGAAACATATCAAATTTCCAGGTTTAACATACACCCTCGAACACTTCAAGGTTCAACATGTAAGAAAACTAACACTAACCGTATACAATACAAAAAAGTAAATAAGATACATTAAATGTAATACCAGATTCACAATACTTTGAAAAAAATTCAAAATATAATTCAGATAAAAATTAAATCCCGGGATTGGAAAAAACCACGGGATACCGGGGCTGCAAACCCTAAGTTCAACGTTACGAGAATTGCTTCGACTCTTTCTATGTCGCATAGCATTTTGTTTTCTGTGAACTAATTATTTGATAATCATGTAATAAATCTGGTTTAATAGATAACCACGTTATGCCATTAAACACGACTTCCACTTATTATTCCTATTATCTTGTTGATAAAGCAGACTGAATTATTGAAGGGTTTGAATCAGAGCTCTACCATTGCCATCTATCTATACATTCCACCAAAAAATCTCCTTAACGAACAATAAAGGCATGCAAACGGACCAAACTCAAATGGTGTGACAGTAAGAGTGAGATATACGAATCAGCTGAGATGTTCGTCACTTGACCATGGATAAGAGCGGCAAGGTCATTGGCCAATAACTTGCGTGTTGGTCAAGTGAATGAATTTTTAACATTTTAATCTCCTGTAACGTATATTTAAGTGGGAAATAATTCTGGAATTTGAGATAAAAAATTTCGCAATGTGAAAAAAAATTTAATTCTAATCAATGACACGCTCTGAAATAATGATGCATTTCGAAGACTAAACAGTAACAAGATTCTCTTAGAGAAAATGGCAACTCTATGATGACTAAGGCAATCTGATTAAGTTGGGTAGTCTTAGTTGAGATTAAAAAGAATCATCTTGTAAATGCGTTCTCAAAGCGTTCTCGAGTGAGCAAATAAAAATTTTCAAGTCTTATTGCAGTTTTTTATTTCTTAATTTAGTATTACTTCTCTACTGTAACTTTCAGCCCTTATTAACAAGCCTAACATTTATTTATAGAATAATGTTTTGGTGAAAATCTTATGTTCTAAAGAGAAGGAGGATCCTATTATAAGATTTGTAGAGGTGCTGACTTGGAAAAAGATTAAGAATTTCTGCTCTAGAACTACATTAATTAAAAAGATCAATCAAACATACCCATGAGATTTTAAAAAGTATTAAAAATGAAGCTTTAAGAGAAGCTTTTGTTATTGAAACGCAGGAAATTGTGAACTTTTGCCAAAAAATAAACTTAATAATCGTAAGTTTAAATTTCCCCACATTTTGTGCAGGTTCTGCAAAAAAATAATCATGCATGTGTAACGCACGGTATAGTTCCAAGACCGAAATGTAGGTGCCGCCATTATAGTATTGTCTTGGACCGGAAGTGTGACTGTACGAAACACTGTAGTACCGTAAGAGAGAGTTTGGATCTGGACAAAGCGTAGCGTTCCCTATTTCGATGTTCAATCCTGGACTATGTAAACTTTACTTATTTTCACTTATTTTCTCTAAATGTTTGTCTTGTAATTATCTAAGTGTCTGTTCTTTGTAACTGTGCTATCTTATGTCATTAAATATATTAATTTACCCCGAGATTCTATTAATTACTTTTGGTTACCCCAAGTAATGACGTAAGCGGCAGTTACAATGTAATTTTTAGGGATTCCTATATTTTCTATTACTGAACATCATGCTGAAATACATTTATTCAACAAACAACATTCATTCTTTTGACCTTCATTTTTATTCCTTACATGAAGCGTACAGGTACATTTTTCGAATGGATATCAGTTGTTGTGCCTGTTTATATTTTGTTCCGCATTCTGTACTAATGCCTTCCTTTAGTACATTACTTCTCTGATATCGTCCAACAATTGGTAAGGCGAAGAAGCCGTATCCACCGTTATCGTTCTCTCCGTTGCAGTTACAGTTTCCCCACACAAAAGGCGTTGCCGAAAGTTCGGAAATGGCTATGCATCAGGTGGTCACGGATCGATCGTGAAAGCACCTGGGGTGTTTCGTCTCGTGACGTCAGGGGTGTTCCTCCCCCACAGAGGCAGACGATTTCACGAGGGTTTTCTTTGGTTCAACTAAAAGAGAATTTCGCTTTCTTGTGTCCCCCCCCTTCTCCTTCGAATACTCCCTTTTAGCAGTCTGAACTGCGGGTAGTAATAAAAGTTGATGTTTAAAGATTTTTCTATTCGAAAAGAAAGATAAAACAATGTACTTTAATGCATTTTAGTTTTCTTTTATTGAGAGAAATATCATCTATAATTTATGCAATGGGTTTTGCGTTTTGCTTCATCATTTCCTTTAAGAACTATTTTTATTAAATATTTCTGAATCTAATTAAAAAAAACATTCTTAAAATTTAAAATGTATTTTAAGAAATGTGATATTAGACTCAGAATGAATTCTTGTATTTTAATTTCCCTAATGCTTGTAAAAATTTTTATCTAATAAAGCAATTTAAGTTTTTTAAAAGAAAACATTGATTTGATAAAGTAAGTGCCATTTTTCAAAAAGATTTCCAAAAGAAAAGTCACACACGCAGTTTAATTTGTATAACGGACTTAAATTTGTAAAAATTTTCAATAGTCAATCAGTAAAATCTAAGTCAAGCATTAATTTTAAATGAAAAAGATTATTTCAATTATATTAGTAGTTCAAACATTACATAGAGAACCAGAGAGAGGTAGAGAGAAATAATAAACTTTTACATAATATAAATAAATTTTGCGATTCATGCTTAAAACTGGACAAACAGCTAACTGTAAATTTTCGGCTTATCAAAATATTTTCACCCAAATGACATCGATCATTATAAAATTTCACTTGAGATATTCATTTAATTTTCGTTCTTCTTTGACTTATACTCCAAAATTTAAGTTATAATACGTAATATTAAGCTAATAATCTGTGATATTATTTTTGACCTGCTCATAGTGTCTTAATGTTTATTAAATATCAAGCTTGTCATGGTACCTCCTCCCCCTCATGTTTATTGAGGTAAAGATCTCACTCAATATTAGATTTCCGAGGACATCCAACCACAACAGGGTTGAAGTCATTGAGTCAAGTTGGAAATGAGAACTACTTGCTTGTATTAGGTGAAATACTAGAAAGAATACGCGATATGCAAATGAAAAAAAACTAAAGGTAAAGAATAAATTTGTACTTATCTGAATGAGATGCTACCACTAGAACTTAACAAAGCCTAAGTCCTCCGTAATTTTGAGTCTTAAAAGTGTCTACGACAATAACACTCTGGTATGAAAATATGGCAATATCGTTCTCACAAGCATGTACAATATTTTCTTTATTTATAAAATATTTCGTTGATTATTTATATATTACTCAATACTGATGTTCTTTTGTAGTGCGCGGTGTTGTTCTAGCTTAAGCCTTTAAAATCCAAATCGCAAGATAGTGTGGATTAGACATTCTTATCCTTTTAAGATCTCAAATATTTTTGGCATTAAATATTACATTCTTCTGATTATTAACACTATACTGATTCCAATGAAACTAAAGAAAAATAATTTTGAAAAATTTTGCTCCCCCCTCTCTAATGGATCGCAAAGCGTTCCAGCATGAATTTGAGGGCTGGGTCTTAAAGGGTTAATGGCCAATTTGGCTTGAATGAAAGAAACCTCGAATTAGAGAGAATAGACCTCGCTGATAATCCTTTGTTACAAGTTCTTTAATACGAGTATTTGTGAAATTTTATAAATCGCGATAATATTATCTTAAAAATAAAGTACAGAGCATTTGGACCTCGATGAACGAATTCATTGGACCAAACACTATTCGTTAATTCGGGGTTATTCGTAATGTCCGGGTAAAAGTAAATGCAATTTCTTGCATTCACCTTTTATATAGAAATACTTTAATAACTACACAAAAAATATCCATAGTTAGAATTACACTTTTTATTCCATTGCTAAAAATGCTACAGTTAATTGGAAATTAACTGTATTTCTTACAGTTTCTGGAAGTTAACTGTACGCACCAGAAATTAGAAATTACACACCACTTAATTGGAAATTTTTAAATACTGACTAATAAATTTTTGGCAATCTTTTTGATTCGAAAGAATTATTATTGTACTTAACGCAGAAAAAAAAATACTGCGTGTCTTTTACATCCTGCTGCATGAGGTATGTTTTAGGAGTTTCCAAACAATGTAAAGCTCGAGAAAATGTAACAATTTTGATTCGGAAGTTTTATTATCAATTTCTGCTCTAGAATCACGATTGATTGTTTCAGACAAATCAACAATCTCTTCAACTTCAGTTGCAAAGAATTTTCTGCAAAACCATGCGAATATAATAATCCATCATTTGAATTCTTTAAAAAAGAATTCAAATGATAAAAACTATCAAACATTTGCATTGTTGTATGTGATGAGATACGAAAGGAATTTCTTGTCCTATTCACAACTCATGCGGTAGGATACTCATGGCTCATCTGTAAAGTCTGTATCTGCATCTGTAAAGTCCAAAAATGATTCGTACCCGTTTCCATTGAAATTTACTGCTCACAAGAAAAGCCTTTCTCTGTTCTGAACAAAAACGATTTATCATCTTAAAAGAAATCCAATTTTTTTTAATCCAAATTAATACATATCTTTTCGGCTGTTTAAATAATTCATTGATTTGGGCTTTTTTTATTCGTTAAATAATCTTTTTGTCTTCATTTTAATCGTAGATGGATTTGTTAAATAAGGGGTTGGTAAATTGGTGTTTGACTGTATTTAGGTATCATAAACAAACACGGAATAAAGAATGATATTGATTTAAAAAAAGGGAGGATTAACACCGATGCTCAAAAACAATTTCTTGAAGGAAAGTAAAAAGTAAGTGAGAATTTTATTAACATCCCACTATAAAGTGACACGAGGGCTATTGGCGACGGACCTCATCATTTTGAACCCCGGTCAAGCAAGAAAATATTACAAAATACAATATTAATCGTACTATGTAATTTGTTAGCAGTGTTACGTATTGAGTCTTTGACTAAAAAACATGACAATTGTTTTTTAAAAACCGAAAAGCTTTAAAAACAAAGGTTTGATTTGTGTATATAACAGTTTAAATCTTTATATCTACAATAACTCATGATAAAAACACGGTTTTCAAATATCGTATAAAGCCTGTTCTCAAAGAAACTTCATCGTTTTTTACAAAATATTGAAAATACTTAAGATAGGTACTCTCAGAACATAATTGCATTCTTTTCCACAATCTTTTGTATCGCTTTTCTCTAATCCCGGAATCACACTAACTTTAATTGAATTGTCTCTTTCTTCTGGGGTCTTCTTGTTAAGCGAAGGGATAAAAAGAACATAAGGAGGAATTTCTAATCGTCCACAATTACTACAGTGAAATTTAATTATCGACAACCTATTCCTTCCTTTTAATTACTTCGTATCACTTCAAATCTGTAATCCGAACAAAGGAAATCGGATTTTTTTTTAATTTTGCTTTGGTCGCTTTAATTTTTTGTTATTTTCTGTGATTTTTTTTTTCCGGCTTCCTTTTTGTGTTTGACTCAAATTTTCTTAAATAGTTTCTTAACACATTTTGTATCCATGATTTGTGAATTAAGAGAGAGAGAGAAAAAACGTGTTTTCATTTTCTTCTTTTATTTATTGATAGCCAACTAATTAACGTAAATTTAACAGATTTAAAAACTTCATTTTAAAGACGAAAGGTAATCAGTTATTACTCTAAAACGAATTATTCGGATTTTATACGCGTTGCAGTAATCGATTGTAATTCATTACAGCATTTGTAATAAATTGGTTGTAATCCATTACAGCATTGGTAATCGATCGGTTGTAATCCATTACATCAAAGAAAGAATTGTTTTCAAACCTAATGTGTGTTAATCAACATTTTAACATATTACTGAATGACATTTTCAATTATAGAAATATACCAATATTACTTTCATTTTGATACGACTCTATAAAGTATAGAGTCATTTTAGTGTGAATTGTTTAAGTGGTTGTGAATCATATTACGGAAATAATTCCGTCGATTTTTTCTCTATATAAATTGGGGAAACTGTTTTGAAATATATGTGTTCTAACGGGTTTCACAATTCCAATTACGTTGAAATTAAAATGATATTTACTGTTCCGTTTACCCATACATACTTTTGCAAAAGTTAGTAATAGATTTTAAATGAAATGCTGATTTCAAAGATTCATCGCATTGTAAATCTATTGACTTCATGCGATATTCTTCCTAAACTTACTCTACTTCTGTCTTGTAAAGAATACTAAATATCTTCAACAGATTCTTATCACTAGAAATAGGCCAAACAGGGGAGAAATTCGCTTCTAAAATCCTTACCAGAGCTTACCAAAAGTTTGGTCTTATACCTCTTTAGTAGTTTTTGAGACTTGCAAAATGAGAAGTTTTCTTTTTGAAATTGTGATTCCTTTAATCGAAGTTTTCTTTCAAAAGCAGTAATTTGACTAAAAATCTCAAATACAAGCTTTATATTTCTTAGATGTTCAAGATTCTAAGTGTTCACATGGGTTGGGATGCTTACTATATAAGCTAACATAACAATCCATTTTGGATCCAAAAAGTAAAAAGCATCTTGGGTGTGTGATCCTTGCTTTTTTTAAATGTATATACTTATTTCACCATTTAAGCCATCAAATACTTGAAAAGCATGTACGATGCCCTTATTGAATTGCTTTTAAAAATATCTGGACCTAGCAGCGATTTAGTTCCCTTGAAAATATAAGAGTAAAATCTTCACTTTAGGGTTATAATTTCCTTAAAATTAATAAATTTTGCGCGTAGTTCTTTTTAATTATTATGCAAAGGAATTTGATTAGCATTTTTATTAATACCAATATGTGTTTGGAACAAAATGCAATAAAACCCCGTTCCTTTCCAATTATTTTTAGCATTTCTTCGTAGAGTGTTTCAGAAAGTTTAGATCAATAAAAACTCATTGTTGTAATCCATTTAGTTATGCTTTGAAAATGTCTGCCATTGCCTAGTATTCATTATAGGAGTCAGTTGTACAAATTTCTCCTCAATGTCAAATGGTTTGCATCTTCCTTTGAAAAGACAGGTTTGAAGGATTTTTAAAAGAAGAGTTTTGCCAACACTGCATGTTATTAAATAACACTTTCGTTAATACAAAGAAAAATATTCCAGATTATTCAAAATCTCCTTCAAACAAGTTCTGAAATTGATTGTCATCTCTTAATTTACTTTGTTACTGTTCTTGTCGATTAGTTTATCGAAAGTAATTCTTTTTCTTCTGGACAAGCAACAGCATCTAATTTCAATAATAGACATTTCAACATTTTTTTTTTTTTTAGAAATTTTACATTACTGAAAAGTTTTATTTTATCTGCAATGAGTCTTGTCACCTTAGAGTTACCACAAGTATTTCACTCGCTTTCTGTAACTTTTCTTATGAAAGAGGATGACTGCTTTGTGGAGCTATTGCTTGGCTGTGTAACATCATTTTCTCGTGTTGTTTCTGAGAAAACGGTGTACTAGTTAGGACGATATTCATTAAGCCACTTAATATTTTATTTATAAAAGTTGGTCTTTTTCAACAAATAAAACAAACACGTATCCAGTTAAATTCAATGAAACAAATAACTATTCGTCAATTAATCGTCAAAAGTTCGATCCTCCAAATAATTTTTCTCTCACCTTGTTTCTGCTAAAAAAAGGGTTCTCAGAAGAAAAGAGAGAAAAACTTATACCACTCTTTCAAGTTCGTTTTGTTGATTTAATTTTGTCCTAATTCTAATAATAATCCATACACTTTATCATAAATAGAGAAATAAATATCATTATCAATTATACAGATACCAATTATGAAACCTAATAAAAAAGAACCATTTATTCCAAACTTCTTACCTACTCTCGTTGCAGAGCTTCAAACGGTTCTGATTTAATGAGTGAAATTTGGCAACATCTAATATTCTTAACCTCAAATGCAGATAACGCGTTAAAAGAAAAACTTTGAGATTAGAGGATACAAAGTAATGTTTATGATGCTAAAAATCCATATTCGATAATAAATAGAATTAGTGAGTAGCTAATTGTCCGGCATAGAATCTAAGTAGAGATCAGCATTTTGTTCAGTGGTAAGTGGAATTCGGTTACAATCTCTGCATGTGACCCACGGGCCGAAGATTCCAAACCACTGGTTAAATTTCATGTAATACATAAATTTGATTTTTCAAAATCTCAGGAGAATAAAACCTCTTACAAGTCATTGCTTAGATGAAGGATTTAATTTTTTTAAAACTCATTCTTAGATGCTAAAGCATTCGAAATTTGTTGATACAATGTATTATGTGGAAATTATTCAAGTATAATCATTTATATTCTAGATGAAATAACATAACTATATATAAAAAAGTTGTTCTAAATATCCATTTTTCACAAACTTATATGTAGATTTCTCAAGAATAAAATATTTCATTAAAAAAGAATATTATTTTAACAAAAATTAATCGTCCGTTCTTTGTATAGCTTACTCTTTCACATTCAAACTACTATCTTGAAAATACTTAAAATTGATAGCAGTTAGAACAAGTCGGTGTTTACTAACATCGTCCTCTAAAACAACACTGTGCCTATTGGCGTCGGACCTTGTTACTTTGAACTTCGGTCAAGTAGAGAGGTCACCTCAGTTGGCATCCACACTTAACATTTAACTTCCACACTATACAAATGTGATGACTTTAAGCCACTTCAGATTTAAAGAGCATCAGCTCCTCTACTCGGTGAGTATTCAGTGGCATCAGGACTCAAACCCCTGATTCAACAATACCGGTCATGTGACCATGACTACTAAGCTATCACGGTCACAACAACAGTAAAAATTAATTTGTAGCAGTGGTTCCTATATAAGCCAGAAACAGCCACCGGACTTAAGTGATAATTTTAGTACAGTGGTATGATACATGCTTACGGGTCCTAAGGTACTGAGTTTCATCCTCCTTCATTGGTGCCCTGGACATGATCTGAACACGCAACCTTCTGGTCTGGAATCATACGCACAAGACGCAGCAAAACAAGCAGTCAGATACACATGACGCAGCAACCGAAGCCGTCAGACAAACATGACGCAGCAAACAAGCCGTCAGACCCAAATGCCGCAAAGGCAACAACTCACACGCTCGCCGTAACAAATATATCGTTCGTTCGTCTTTCTACCGACTCACTGGTAGGGGAAGGTGTAGCGGTGGCTCCTGTATAAGCCAGTAACAAACTCCGGAGTGAAGAGATAGTTTTAGTCCAGTGGTATGGTGCATGCTTACAGATCCGAAGGTACTGAGCTCTATCCCCCTTCAAATTCTTTCTGGATACATTTGAAGAATTTAATTTGTTTTGTGTTTATATTGTGTTTCTCTGACGAAAATTATCTTATATTTCAAAGTTCAATATTTCAAAACAATAATGTAAGTAAATCATTCAAAATCAATAAAAAAAATATTTCTAAATATCTTCATCCCTTCCGAAACATCCTTTTTTTCAAAAAACGTTTTCATATTTAACAAAGAACAATTTTACTACGTAAAACATGATATATTTCTTTCAGTTATTCGCAAAATCTTGAACAACCGATTCTTAGAGCTTTAACGACTATTACTAAACCATAAAAGAGGCTTAACACTCCTACGCATCTTTATCCATTCACTCTAAAATTCATGAATTCATAAACAACAGAATGAATTATGATTTACGCTCAATGCAAAACTTCGATCCAAATAAAACAAAAAAACTTCTTCAGAAACATGGCGTAGTTGTAAAAATCGAAATCGCTCTTCAGAAACGAGCGTTTTAAAAGTGAAAAATAAAATTTAAAAAAAAAAGTTTTCCTTTAACTCCTCTTTCACCGTTTTGGCGAAGTAAAAAAAGGTAGCACCTGGAGTATAAAACAAAATTATGGTCCCCATTTTCCGCGATTGCCGAATAGAAAGTGCCTAATTTATTTTTAATGTCAGTGGTTGACGACTTTATTCCAAACTTGTGAAAAAAAGGATTCCTCACTCGTCCATGTCATTGTTGGTGTGATTTAGTGATCTCGTAATTTTTACTTCATATTCCTAATGGTTATACTTAACGGATACATCTTTCCACTCCCCCATATTATGGCTTTTTTCTATAAGGAACCAGGAAAGGGACACCGCTTTCATTTCACCAGTGCTTAAAGAACAGAGAATGAGGCGACAGATTGATTCCGTATTATCGCAATATCCTTTTTTTTTTTTGTTACCTTTGATAAATATTTATAACTTTTTCATAGATAAAAACCGTACTTTGTTATTTATTACTATTTATGCAGAGACAAATACGATTGACAGCGCGAAAAAGGTGTAAATTAATTCATTATAAGTAAAAGTTTAAGAATATACAGGAGGATTCATAAAGTTCATAGATTCAATACACTATAATTCAAGAAGAATGCAAGATATTTAATGTCAGCTGTAACAGAATTGTCTGGGACTATTTTAAGTTTTGTTAGAGACAATCACAGGTGTTCTATGTGTGAACACTTAGTCACACAACATACATCGAGTCGTTACTCCATTTCCAACCAAACGTGTGTTAAAGTATCAAGTCCATTCACAGCGGTTGTGATACAGGGATGTCTTAAGACATGGGCCAACTGGGCACGGGCCCAGGGCTTCTACCACAACAGGGGCCTCGTCTCCTTCTTAAATAAAATCATTATTCGGGTAATTTCAACTGTCAAATGTTATTCCCGGTTGTATTCTCCGAAAAACTGGGAATTTCGAATGATATGTCAACTGGCTATATGGAATTACCGTCGTCCACGCACAGGCCAATGTCTATCAACATACATCACTATCAAACAGTCAAAAGACGGCAGTTGGTGGTTGAGCCGGCTTGTGCAATTGTACGTAAGTCACGCACATCTATTTGTTTCGGGTTATTGTTTGTACGAGTATTTGACATATTCTGTGTACTGTCTATTTTTAAGTGTCATGGGGGGGCTACATTTGTGCAGGGGCCTAGGACTACTTTTGGGTAGGAGTCCCAGGGCCTCAAGAAGTCTTAAGACGTCCCTGCTTAAAAATGCTCTATTTCAGCTTCATCCAGAACTTTAACTTTGCACAAACAGTCTGTAGTTTCAAATTTTTCGTACCATTGTTAGATAGATTTTCTAGTTGGAGGTTCTTCTTCGAATCGTGTACAACACACACAGTTGCAAATTCCATTCAATAACAAAACAATCATTCTACACTACAGATACCACCATTTCGACTCACTAGTCACATGGTACGCTTCATATTGCTTACGTCACTTCCATCAAGGTCTAAACACAAACATTAAGAATACATCTACCTTACAGTTCACTGTGGTGGTACCTTTCCTTAACTGTTACTGTTTTACAGCACCTGGAAAGTGTTTGATTCTTTATGAATCACCCTATATTTCAATAATGTCATTTAGTTACGGCAAAGCGTACCGTAAGTTGGAATCCGAATCTTCGCAAAAAATTTTTTTTATTACAAATAATTCTCTCATTCTTATCATTTATGTAATCTTTATAAATTTATCGTGATTGTTCGTTGACTGGTATTGTTATAGATTATCGCTAACGTTAAAATTCATTTAAAAATCCATCGACCGATTTGTTTTAATTTATGATAATACCCTTTGTCGCGCGATCTGTAATATAGGTTGTCTTCTCTCAATTTCCTAAAAATTATACTTCGCATTTTATGATTTTTTACCTATCTGGTGAGAATAAGCTGATGTTTGAATCACTGCCGAACGTAAAATGGTATATTTTGATTTTGGATCTTCAAATCATAATCTCTGCGATAGATTATTATCATGAATTTTTCCATTATTATCATGAATTTTTGTAAATCAATTATTCACATTGCAAACTATTATTATTAACGAAACTTAAAATGTATGTTTAGGTATTTAAGTCTCGATTTGCATTGCATACCATGATTTTACATATGATTTATTAGAGGTAAACAGTAAGACCAATTAACTATTCAAAACATCTATATAGTTCTAAAAATACTAAAAATCATTACTTATTTTCCGAGTTTGGTTTCATTATGTAATATTATTCAAGATTTTTTTCATTGGGCTTGTTGTTAAAATAAGCTTTAATGCATTTTTTCAATTGGGGCACCAGATGCGAATTAAACGTAGTTTATTCAATATTCAATTTTAATCCAATATCATAGATAAACATTATTTTAATTATCGATAAAATATATAATTTAAATCTTGAATATTAAAATTTAAATTGTGTATTAAAACACACCAATCCCTTTCATACAAAATAATTATACGGGTCGGTCAAAAAAAATATTTTTTTCTTCTTTCAAGGGATATTTTACTTGAATTATATTTTAAAGTATGATAAATCAAAAAATGCCATCGAATTTACTCCTTCATGTACAGTCCTTTTGCAAGATAAGAGGGATTTGCAGAAAAAAATGCATTCAGTAATTAAATGATCCCTATTTTATTACAATGAATTCTTATAATTAAATGAATAAATTCTTATAACTAATCATTTTTTATGATATAAACTTACAATTACATGTTTTAATTCTTTTTTCTGGTGAAATATTTTCTACTTTTCGAATTTTCTCTGAAATCGTTTCCACATTCGAACTTAAGGTTTTTCTGGTAGCTTGTGAATCCATCAATAATCAACTACACCGGTGTTCAAAATTAAGAGAATTTTCAGATTTGGTCAGATTTTAGTGAAATTCAGTGTGTACATAGGATTGATATAATGCAAAAATAACCATTCATCAGTTATAATATACACTCCTGATCGGAAGGTATGAAACAACGGTTGAGTAATAGAACTAAAAAAAATTGGCTTGTAGGAAGTATTGTGAGGGAAGAGCTATCTCTTTCCTCATTGTGGGTAAGGAATATTAGCCATATTCTAAAAAATCAATTTATTTTTCAGTATCAACAGCAATGCAAAATTTATTAACAATTTGGAGATGCACTGAAATTTTAAATATGAGTTACATTAGCGAGGTAGACGAGACACGAAAAGCCTATAAATAAACAGAACACTTACGTCTAAGCAGTACCTTCAAATTATTAGCGACCTAATCTAATTTGAATTCCATTGGACAAATCGTCAACTTTAATATTACAATATTCAGCTACTAAGTATCCACGCCTGTCTTTACGTTTAATCAATCACTGCTAGCTATAGCAGTCTAATCTCTGTCTTTTTATATATTCTAATCTCCCTCTCCCTCTAATCTTTACATGCAAGACTTAATTTGCCTACTCACATCGCACAGGAAGGTTTTTAATAAATTAAATTTTAAAGACCATTTTTCCCCAAGAGGATTTGTTAATTGGAAAATCCCGAATAGACCCGTGACTGTATGATTCCATTTTACAGAGAAACAGACCTCACACCGTTTAATATTGGAAATAAGAGAATTTATGGGTACCTGTGGCAATTAATCCCACTCCCTCAGCATCTCTGTTTCCAAACCTTGAAGAGAGGTTGCGACGCAAGAATCATAACAAAATCATTGCAGTTTTCTTCCACATACACAGCGTGTCTCCTAGAAAGAGATGCAAATGTATATTCATGCTGATAAATCCCATGGTTTTGAACAAACCAATGAATAGGAGCCACTTAGATTAATCCTATTCTATTTCAAGGAAGTTCTCATAAGCCTTTGAATATCACTACAAAATTCTAGATTTCCCTCTATAGAAAAAGCTATGTAAATCTTCCTTTCGATGCGATGTACCGGGTTTTTAATTTAGTTCTGATCCTAGCAAGATCTTTGAAAAGGCCAAAATCTTAACTCAGTGCTTCTCAAACTTTCAATGTTTGCGACCAATCTTCAATCATAATTTTCATCGCAACCCCCTTAACACAATAAAAATATATTAAGTGCAATAATAATGCATTTTGACGTTAAAGCTATAGTACGATTTTAATCATAAACCGTACAAATTATCAAGTATTAAATTCTGTATATGACAAGCCTATGAGAATCATAGTAATTTTTCAATGTGTTCTTAATTTAGTATTGTGAGCTTTATTATCAAATACATTGCGCAGTCTGATACATTTATAAGTTTATTATATCAGTGTAGATGTGTGTATTTTATGTTTTATTATGTCCGAATGTATATGTTTTTTATTCCTTTCAGTAAATTTGTAATTTTTTAAATCCCTGGTTTTTGACTTTTCGATATCCTCGCACCTCCCCCGCCCCTCGGAGGGTTATCACACCCCACAGTTTGAGAAGAGCTGCTCTAAGTAGATCACAAAGCTAACTTTGAGAAAATATTTGAGATCCCTCGTCATTAGAAAAGTCTGAACTAAATTTGCTCTGTGGGGATGATGAATCTCCATCTTACGAATTTTCAGGACATCATTCAAACTTGGAAGTAATCATTAAATTGGTATTGTAGAGGTATGAATCGCTGAATAAATAGCTGAATCAAGGTTTATCCCAGCCAGTAATATATTCTTCACCATTCGCTGTAAAATGATTAAACCTCTTTGGATGTGATCCTCTGACCAATCTTTTAGCACCAAACTTACTTTATACCACATTCCAATTCTCTCCTCCTCCATTCTCTTTTTTTTCGTTAATTGTAGAGTCTAGCTGTAATTAATAAAATTAATGTGAAAAGTGATGTTTATGTGAAGATTTTTTAAGTTAAATTAGAATGCTAGATTTTAAGTAATAAGAAGAAATTTCACGCTAAATGAAACTAAAAACTTGAATTTCACAAGAAAAATAAAATAAATGGAATTATTTTAGTATATTTTTCCGGGTTTAGTAAGCTAAAATCTATAAGAAAAAAAGTTTAAAAAAAAGATTAGATGTATTTTTAATATCACACATAAATTATTTCTAAGTGTGAAATTTATTTAAAAAAATAAGAAAATTAATGTTTAAAATGCGGATGCATTTATATTCTCAGATACTTTTATTATATATTTAATCTTTATATCTTGATTCTATTTAAAAACATCAAAAAATTAAATTATCTTACTAGCATATTCAACATGTGTCATAACTTAATTGATTTTCTCAACTGTATTACGTAGTTAACAGATTAAAATTTCATGGATAAAAATGAATTCTTAAATAATATATTATGTTATATAATTTATTTTATATGCATCACACATAATACTTAATATTTGTTTATATATATTATATTATATATATAATAATGTTTTCTTCAATGTGTGCTTTAAATCTAACTGGAAATAATTTCATGTGGAAATAGCGTTACTTCTTTTGAGCCTTTAAGAAAGCTTGATTTTAATTCCTGAATAATATATGATGATTTATTTATGCTATAAAATTTTCTGGCTTTGGAATTAACTAAAACTTATTAAATAATAAAAATGTATCCTTTAGGTTTTTGGATTTTCTTAAATCATAATTCTGTTAGATTACTAATTTATTACTAAATAAGAAATATAATTTTTGTCATTTTCTGTTGAAAGAAATAATTCGATATTTTCTGAGTTACAGGTAAAACTAGAATAAACACAGCTCTAGAATTTGAAATCTTATAGAAATCATTAAAGGATTAAGCTAATCTCTCTCTCTCACTTGAATTTTGTTCTAATTTTTAAAATTAACTATAACTTATTGTAATAATAAATTTTTATATTAAAATTAGAACAGACGAAAGTGTTCAACGCATATGACATTTCTGATATTTTAATTAATTAATTAATCTCTAATTTTTTTACGTATATACATAATCAATAATCATATACTACGTTGCACCATAAATCTAAAAAAGCAAAATAATAAATCGAAATATTGCAAGAGAGTATGATAACAACAATATAGTTATATACATATATAGTAGTCATTATTTTTAAAAGAGTTAATATTTTGTTTTTTCAATTGCCAAAATATATTTCTTTTAACTAATTATATATCAGTCAATTATTCTCATCTCATTATGTTGAATAAATCCTCTTTTTTAATATTACTTCACAATTTCATTCATGAAAGTATTGTAATCAAACACACTTCGTTAACTTTTAATTTATTAAAAACTTATTTATTTATACTTTTTAATTCATTACATTTTAAATCGCATTCTTCTTATTAAATTGATTGTTTTTAATATTAACTAAATTACATTCAGTAGAACGTCGTGTATCCGAACGTTTATTATCCGGAGTGTCAAATATCCGAACCAAAGTCCGGATAGGTTTTCGAACAGTGCAATGCTCAACTTTTGTTTCCTGTGAGGCCAAAAGTGACGGGAAACCCAAGGTGAGGGATATTTGGGGAATTTCAGCTGTGTGATTTGGTAAACATCTGCGTGGAATATTACGTCAGTTTGTTTCCAAGTGAGGGGTGTATACGTGCTCGTTTGTTGAGTTTTGTTGATGTAGAAACCTGGATGGCATGCGATGCAGAAAACTGTGGATTTCAAATGCTAAATAATGACGAGGTTGTGACTTCCGTGCAAGAAGAATCCGACCCAGTTGACGATGAAACAGATGAAGACGAGGACAACAGCAATGAAAGTAGCAAGGGTCCATCAAATCCTGACGCGTTTCTGCGTTAGAGACAGCTATGGGGTGGTACGAACAGCAATCATAGTGCTGTCTTACTCAACTACTGCTGCTAAAGAGAATTAGAGACCTTGCAGTGAAAAAACGAAGATGTACAATGGTACAGCGGGGAAAAAAAGTGATTATTTTCCACAATCAAGATAAAAATTGCGACATTTTACACCTACTTTTCTTTTTCTTCAAGTACGTTTCCCGGATGTTATGATTTTCAATATTTGTATAGTGTCCGGTTTCATATACTGCATGGATCGCATTCGGTTTTCCGTTATCCGAATAATCGCATATCCGAACGGTGTCCGGTCCCAATTGATTCGGCTGAACGACGTTCTACTGTATGTTGTAAAATAAGTAAGCATTAATGAGGCATTTTCGATTAAATAAATAAACTTTGTTTTTAGTTCAAAGTGGTAGTAATTTTTTAAATATATAGATTTCTCAAAATTATTCTCCTCCAACGAGTGAGTGTTTATTAAAATCGCATTGTAAAGCAACACGATGGCTATTGGGGATGGACTTTGCAATTTTGAACCATGGTCAAGTGACAAGTACGACAGAGGAGACCAGCCATGAGTTCGAGACCCTGACCACTAGACTACCATGTCTAACCTTCACAACAGAGAATTACAGTAAATATTGTACGGTCCGGCTGAGAATAGATTGATTTCTAACTATGTATATATAAATATAGACATATTATAAAACAAAATTCTCTAAAATAAATTAATAATACACCGCTGCAGTATCAAATTTTTTGTAGCCTAAATTGTTCTTTATATAATTTTTTATTATTTCACAAAATCTGCTAGCTCTAATTTTAAAAAAAATCCGAGTTATGGTAAATTTTATGTTTGTTTTTATTCACATTCCAGTGGCAAATAAAAATTTTAAGCGGATTACTGTCAGAAAGAAAAAATAACTCATTTATCTTCATTTAAAATTCTTTTTTTTTCTATTGAGTCTAATGCTTTGAGATTTTTTAACTTATTGTTATTAGCACTTATAACAAAAATTAATATGCATTTTTAATTAAAAAATACTTTTTTTTAAAAAAAAAAAAACAATTGAATGTAGAATTTACACATTGTTTACGGAATTTTCAATAAGCATTCAAGAAAAGTACATAAGTGGATCCAAAAAAAAGTTACAAGCCGCAGCATTTGAAAACTACATATTGTGGAGAAATTTTGTTTCCCCAGAGTGGAGACAAATGGCGCTACTTATCTTAAAGGGTTTTACGAGTAGGTAGAGAAAGTTCCCAGACGGTTCAGGAAGATTGAAATGGCAAGAAGCTTAGGAAATTGATCTCGTTTAGAAGTGCGAGCCGTGATTCGCTTTTTATGGGCAAAGAATGTGCAGACAACATGTAGCGAAATTGTGTCACTCTTGTCAATCAGGCAGACAGAATGTCGAAAACCGCAATATGGCAGGTAGCTGCTGGCTAAGTTTTTCAACGATAGAAATTAACACGGCACGAATTCCAGAACTAATTCAGAATGATCGACGAATAACTTCTGCGTGAAATCGCGTCAGCGCTGGGACTGAGCTATGGTAGCGTGCAGCATATCGTTTCTGATGTGCTGCGATATTTTCAGACAGTGCTGTGAAAACATCCGCCGAGACCTGGCTCAATGGACAGGGAACTGATTTCTACCAAGATGGGTTAAGCAAGTTGGTTCAGGTAAATGCCGAAATAGACTTGGTGATTATGTCAAAAAGTGATAGGCACGAATGCCTCTTGATTCCATTTTGTATTTTCTGTCTATTGTTAATAAATATTTTTTTATTCGACTTGTAATCTTTTCTTTTATCCGCCCTCGTATTTTACTTATATTAATCATATCAGCAGAAAACACACTCCAACTTATGTTTTACATAGCTTGACATATTTGTAAATAAAATTTCATGTTTGTACGCCGATTATTGTAGGAGGTGTAGCATTTTAAAATCCTTTCATAAATTTTAAAACTTTTCTTTAAAAAGTTAAATCGTTAGTATTTTGTAGTAATTTGAGAACAAAATCTGTTTTACATATTCCATACACACATTGCTTACAAGCAAAAAATTGTAAAAACCATTAAATTTAAGAGTTTTGTATATAAATCGTAGTACCATGTGTGTGTGTGTGTGTGTGTGTGTGTGTGTGTGTGTGTGTGTGTGTGTGTGTGTGTGTGTGTGTGTGTGTGTGTGTGTGTGTGTGTGTGTGTGTGTGTGTGTGTGTGTGTGTGTGTGTGTCATTAAATATTATATAATATATACTATTAAACTGCTTTGTCCAATTTTCAAATATTTTAATTGTTCTTTATTCTTCTTATAAGTCATTAGAGACTTTAATAATTTTATCAAATTTTATAGCATTCCATTTAAAACAAAGTACTAAAACTGCATGCATTTCATTGCTCTCCTAATATATTACTAGAAACAATCATGAGCTCTAAGAGAGGATATTGATATTTAATTCATTCTGCTTAAGTATATTATGTACGATCGTTTGACATAGAAAAGATGATTGATTGATATCAAGATATCGAACGGCTTAACATATTATTGAGTTCAATGCTCGAGGTAAGCTCCTGATCTTTTGATGAAGGTTTTCTGTTTTGATAACCTTCGACCAAAATGGAAAGGAAGGTCAAAGCAAAGGAAAAAATTTCTGATTATGGAGAAATGAAGAAATAGAACTATTTTCTTCATTCTCATCATTCGATCTCAATATTAAAAAAATGCGGATTCCATCTTAGGGATAATTTATAAGAAGTTCACTGCAAAATAAAAGCAATTAGAAAAGCCTATAATGTAGTGGTTAATGGAAAGTATATTGAATAATAATTAATAAAACTTATGTGAATATTTACTCATGTTTATGCTATGAAATAAAAAGAAGAGTTGTTAAGTATAACTAATCGTAAATATATAACAACAATTAGTTGTTCCTGTAAGAGTTATTGTTTTTGGTTATATATCAATTCGAAATTGATTTCTTTCTAGAACAAAATAGTTATTAAAATATATTTGAGTGGATTAATTTTATAGTTCTTCCAAATCGTATGGTAGTTATAACTATGATATATTTGTCTGAATAAATCGTTTGCTGTATTGTTATTTAACCGGTAACTGTTTAAAACTTATTTGTAGAATATAGAATTCCACAAAACGGGTTTTATTCTGAAATTTTAGATGTAGGTGTCCGATCTGCATTTTATTGTATTAATGATTATGTAGTTAAGAATGTTTAGGATAAATTTAAAGTTTATTTTAAAAGGATTTCATTTTTCGTAGACTACAAAGAACATAAGTTAAAATACCTCGTAATAAATATGAAATAAAATATATCTCGCAAGAAATCATAAAAGAAAATGAAACATGGATCTGGTAAATTAATTTTAAAATAATCAGCAAAATAAACTGAATATTTAAAAAAAAATTGTGGCTCTGATTTAGTTATTAAATAAAAAGTTCTGCATTGGAAGAGTTATTTTAACAATTACTATAACTACTATTAATAGATAAATTACCCACCACAAGAAGTTATTTTATAAATTTATGGCGAAAGTAATTATTGTTTTTAGTTTAATGGTATTTAATATTTAAAAAATAAATGTAATTATTCATGACAGAAGATAAATTTATGATCAAATTAGTTAAGCTTCAAGTTCCGGGGAAAAAATTTTGAAATTTATTAAAAGTATTTAAATTTTCCAAAAAATATTGATTAAATTTTACATCTCAATAAAAAGCCCTAAAATTTCATATTTGTCTTTTGTTGGCCACAAATAAAAATGGCTAAGAATATTATTCAAACAATATTCAATAGAAATATAAAATACATAATGCTAATCAGATGTGAGAATATTTACAAATAGTCCTGTAATAATATGTTTATATATATGAGCAATTTGATAAGTTTCCCTATCTTTTTGTATTAACTGTAATCTTTTCTTCTATGGTAATTGCTTTAATCTTCTTTTTATTAAAAAAAATATAATTTTTGCAAAGACAAATAATAAATTATAGATAGAAATCTAATTGCAAGCAAAGTGTTTCTAATTAAAGTATTTAAAGTTATAAAAATAAACTTTTCAGTAACTGTAAGAAATATTTAATAGTAGCTGTAAAAAATATTTCATTTAAAAATGAATGACCTTGAAAAACCTTGTTGATATTGAATATTTTTTTAAAAACGTAGAAAGTAACAGTAACAAATTTTTCGGTAGTTGAGGGGAAAAAACAGAAGTAAAATAAAAGACAGATATCGGACGATAAATGTTTTCATCAAACACAAAAAAATTTTAAATAAATAATAAAACAAAAGTTTAAGAGTCAAAAATGGGTAAAAAGCATTCCTTAAAGGATTAAAACATATTTTTTAGTACTATATTTTGCAAATTAAATTCACCTCGGACAAAATGGATTTTAACATCTTAAAGTAGTTAGAAAATTAAACGTATGCTCTTAAGTGCTTCTTTTAAATAGCATAAAATCTAAAAAAAAATATTTTTTTGCTAATATTTCACTACGTTTTTGATACATTGCAACTAAAACTTTTCCAATTTAAATAGTCAGATTATGCTTTAAAATGATTTAATTAATTAAAATATTTCAGCTAAAAACCACAGGAAATATATCTAATAATATTTCACAAATTACTGCTAATGAATTACTCATTGAAACTGCATTGTTTAATTTTAATAGTAACAAGTGATATAAAAAAATTAAGTCAATTCCTACTTTGAATCGATGAATAGAAAGTATTTCATTAACGACTGAAAATTTAAGCTATATATATATATATATATATATATATATATAATGTATATATATATAGGGAGAGAGTGAACTAATAGTAGGAATTGAAAAAATCATGATTTGTCTGCATTGTTGTAACAATGCACACCCGGTTTGGCTAGTTTGGCTGAAAAGCCGGTATTCGACGCTAAATTTTGTCATTGTTTTAACTGTTACATTGTTACAACAATGGAGACGAATCTAAATTGCCGCCGAAAACCGGTAATTAATCAATTAATATTTGGAATAACTATATTAACATCAAGTGTCATCCACTACAAGTTTTAAAAAATTTATTTGAACTTGATTGGATGAATAGAAAGTGTTTTATTAACGATTGAAAATTTGAACAAGACATATAAATAAATAAATATGTATATATAGGAAGGAGTGAGCTAATAGTAGGAATTGAAAAAGACCTTTATCTGTTCATTATTCCATGTATTTTTTATCTAGTACTTTAAAATTATTTTATTATTTGTCGGATTTTTCTGTACTTCATAAAGTTTTTAAAAATCAAAATGATTCTAATATTTAAAAGAACAAAATTCTCTCTCTCTCTCTCTCTCTCGTTTTAGTATATTTCTAATATATTTGAAATGAGATGTTCTGAAAATTAATTTTTGATTACTAGCATAAAAACTTTCATTAAACTGACAATGGCGCGTATTTCCTTCTTTAATAATAACCGACTTTTTCCGAGTTACTCCAACTTAAAAACATCTTCTAAACTTTCGTTTTATATTATGAGATAATAGTAAATGGAAATTAAAAATCATATTTTGGTTCATAAAAATGTGAATTTTTCGTCTTGGCTGAAAAAAGTGCAGTGTCGAAAATAATTCTATTTAAAAGAAAAAGGCATACAAAATCCTAATCCTCGTTCTTAGATGGCCGTAGCAACCTTTCAAAGATGAGTCTAGTCAGTAAATATCATTAATGGTCTTTGTAAACTGACGTCACAACTCACTTAAGAGCCATAATGTCCCTTTAGCTTTTTGGCGCAATCAGAAATGCAGTTTATCTAATAATAATTACATTACCCCGAAACCTTTTGTGAATACGAAAAAAAAGCCACCTTAAATAACTAAACAAAACCATAAAGAGCGAAGTAAAATCGGTCGAAAGTCTTGTTCGTGTATTTTTAATGCTGATAAATGTATAGAAATGGTTTTATTAGGACTTTATCGGGAAAATTTTGGCGCACACAAAAAAATTCTTAATGATGGCGCCATTTTTAGAATGCTAAATAATCGCATATTAATGAGTTCTCACATTGGTGCTAGAAGTAATATGCAAGTCTTTTTGTTGCTCATATTCAATAAATTTTACCTTTTGCTATTATGAGGGAAGATTAAAGGAAAATGTAGGAACAAGTATTTGGTTTGGGAGATAACACATGTAAAGCCTCAAACTACGTTGTTACCCACTTCAAGAGAGAATTTATACCAAACGTTTACTTTTTGTCATTAACTAATTTTATTTTTGAAAATTGTAGTGTTGTCACTTCATTTTTATTCTAAGGGAGAAATTTTAAATAGGTTGTAAAAATATCAAAATAAAATTAGATGCATGCGGTTTCGGTTTTATCGACAAATATACTTATAAAT
Source organism: Trichonephila clavata (assembly GCA_019973975.1). Classification (NCBI taxonomy): domain Eukaryota; kingdom Metazoa; phylum Arthropoda; class Arachnida; order Araneae; family Nephilidae; genus Trichonephila; species Trichonephila clavata. The sequence goes on along the minus strand of BMAO01028305.1, from coordinate 27,245 downwards.
TGATTACTTCAATAAAAAATGCAATATTTTAAGAAAAATATTTTAAACATTCCATATAGTGAATATGTGTTTTTTTATTTTTAAAGATTTCAGGGAATATAATCAACTTTTTGATTAAGAAATCAGTATTTCAGTGCTCGTTTTTCAAAACAAAGCTCTAAAACAAAGCTTAAAATATTCGCTGCTTATTTTACATAATATATTACGAAAGGAATCGTTTTTTTTTAAGAAAGTAATAAATTACAGCAATTTATTAAACTATTGTAAATTATTACTTTTCGAAAATTGACATCAAAATAGTTTTAAAATATTTCCTATCATGTATTAAAACGTCCAACTGAATATTTCTTTTCCCCATGTATGTTTATTTTCTAAAATATTTTCTTTAAATAAATACACTAATTATTGCCAAAATATAAAAAACTCATTTCGGAGTAAAAACTTTTTTTTATTTTCTTTTAGCGGATATATTGGTTTAAAAATTGGAATTTCAACGTGTATTTTATCATTGTAGTATCAACATTTGCTAATTAAAATCACATTTGTTCCTAGAAAATATACAAGATAAAGGGAAATATTTATTCAGATAAATTAAAAATTATTGGGTCTCATTTGAAATTTATTTTACTTTTTTAATGTAACTGAAAAAACATCGGCATTCATCCTATAGTATTTCATATTTTGAAAACCAAAGTTATATTAAGTATTGCAAAACAAATACTTCAAATAAATAAGATGTATTGTATGCCTGAATTTATTCATTCGAGCTATTTTTTAAAAAATAATAAAACTAATTATAATTTTGAAATTATTATTGCTTTTTAGATTAAATAAATACGTTCTTTGCTATGATAAACTATTTTTCGATTTAATATGAATAATACTTTTAAAAGAATTTAATACTCACTGTTTAATGTAAATTATTTACACTACATGTTTTTATCTAATTACATTGGAATATTATTTTAATATAAGACATTTCTTAATTCAAATGTGGAAAAGTTATTAAAATAAATATAAGAAAAATATTAATGTTTAGGGCAAGTAATTATAATAAAAATTGAATTCAGTTGATAATGAATTTTATAAAGTTTAATCGTCGCAAATGCTTTGAAGCAAAATATTTTAAATTCATTTTTGAAATAGTTATTCTTTAAATTGTATTTTGTTAAATTTAGTTTCAATTAATGACCAGAAAATATTTAAATTGCTTATCATCAAGGATTAAAATGTTTTAATCTATACTTTCTAGAATAGAAGTAGAGGTATTTTTAAAATTGTAATAAAACAGAATAAAATAGTTTTCTTCGTCTGATGAACAAAATTAGGTGTTGTTTTGCCAACTTTGTGCCAAAATCACTAAAACATTTATCTCTGTAAATAAAAACTATCGATAAAAATATAACATTAATTTTTGCACGGAATGAGAGAAAGACAAAATATACTTATAAGCAGTAGAATTTGACTATCTTAAGGAATAGAATTAGTGTAATTACCGTCCTAATATTTCTTAAAAGTCCTAGACTAGTACATTAAGGAAATAAACGCAACAATAAATTTGTTAACAGTTACGCATAGTGTACGAATATTAATCACTCTGTTTGTCGAAATTTAAGGCTTACATAAGTAAACAGAAAAAGTTTCTATATCATCTGACAAATAACTCATGAAATCTATTGCAAAAATATGTTTCTTTTTTTTAAAAGGGCTACTCAATGATCAGTACAGACATATATATTCAAGTGACTTTCCCATTCATTACATATAACATCTAAGTGGTACACAATTTCAACGGAGTTGTATTCGAAATAGCTGGATTTTCTATTTTCTAAAAATCCGACAGCTGGATAACCAGCAAACCAAAAAATTGTATCGTATTTCCCAATCTAATGTAATATGAATTGACATGTTTTCCTACGGATATCTATCCAATGTTCAAATGGTAATCTATATTAAAGGTACACAGAACATGTGGGTCTCTGAAGTTTTTCTTGTGGCTCGGATTACAGTGTTTTAGAATGTTCCATCTTGTTTACTTTAGATCTAGTAATGGCTTGATATATTTGATTTCAAATTCATTTATCTTTAATAATGATATCATTACTTCTTTTAAAAATAAATCTGAATGTTTCAAGATTTTATAAATTCAAAAGTTTGTTGATGTGGCATCATCATTCAAGGCTGTCTTTTTTTAAATCATGATAAGAAAAAACCCACTATAGTTATTTAGCAATTGGTCTCAAAAACACTGCACTAACTCATGCCTATGGAGATACTAAACCTGTGATTATGCCATTTTATTTAACTTCCAATAATTCCCATTGACGAAAAAAAAGTAAATTTTTACCTAACGATGCAAAATAAACCAAAATCAACACATCCATATTAATAAGTGATTAGTTATTTACATATTTATTTTATTGCAAAAAGGAACCATTTAACAAAGCAAAATTTAGAATCAATTGACTCAGTTTCTACAAAACTCAAATTAAACTACTATCAAAGCAATATTATTCAGCACACAGCTTTGCAACGATATTCCAATAAATGCATGAAAAATAAATAATATATGACAGTCATAAATTTTATATTTGTGCCGACCCTTTCCTGGATGAAATAGTTATTAAATTTATTTATCTCCTGCATTATTGGTTTACTATTAAAATGGAATCAGTTCATACATATTTCATACTTTTTCCTTGAAAAAAAACCCTTGATTCTAAATGAAAGAATCATTTATCGTTTTATATCATTTTTTGACCATCCAATACCCCCGTGTACACAGAATACCCAATTTTATTTCATACACCATCCCTTCGAAACAATATGTATCAAAGATGATAGAAATATAAATCGATAAAGCAGAAAACAAACCTTCGAAGCAAACCACGCGCATCGATCATACACCCGCCTATTCCATTTCCCCATTCCCAGTTTGATAGGTTATTGTGTGACAGATAAAGAAAAGCGTTGAAAAGAGCAAAACTTCGATATCCGTTTAGCTTCCCCTAAGATCTCTCTTCTGCCTTCTGTCCATTCATCAAGTCTCTAAATATCATCAGCTTTTGTCTTCATCATCTACCCCCTCTTTTATTTATTTCCTCTCATCAGAATTGACAGCAGGAGTATGAAACCAAAATAAAAAAGGGCGAGCAGCAACAACATTCCGGAAATAGAGATACAGAAAAACCATTTTCGAGGACCAATCAGCGGCTCCTCTGGCCTTTATCTAATCACAGGATAGTCTCTTAAGGTTAGTGTGTGGGACAAACTTTCCCCAAAACTTGTTACTTCCCTCCAAAGACCCTTTTGCAATAGATGTTGGCTCAGATAGAAGTGGAGTGGTCCTTGAGGATTCCTACATTAGCACGCGGCCCGGTTTGCTTCATTAGGCCCGTTACAGTCACAGGTCATCGAGAACAAGTGGGTTGGAAGGGTGAAAGGATTTTTCGAGGAACGTCGTGGATCTAATCACGTAGTGAATACTTCTGATGACAGCTAGCTTTTTTAGACCTATATATCTTGCAGCAAGTCGATGAAGTCTCTGTAAAACTTTGTGTCTATTCATTGGAGAAGAAATTGATTAACAAATATTTAATACTTATTTTAAGCAAATTTAAACATACATATACTCAAACTGAATTTAATTGTAACTAAACTTTTCTGTTCTTGCCATTTTATTCTCCGCTAAAAGTATTCTATGCAATAAATTAACTAATTTTTACTAAATGGGTTTGTCATTCTAAAAATTATAATTATGAGATAATGATGATACACATGTGTAAATATAATTGGAAAAGTGTATGAGGTATCACATTATATTGTAAATGTCAATTGTTTTAACTTATTCCATTTAATTTGTTAAGCCTAATTCAGTTATTCAATTTGCATTACTCAATGAGTTTATAGCCATATTTTCTATAGCTGACTGCGTTTTGGTTTTAGAATTATTACAGCAAGAAATTTACTATATTATTATGTATAATTTTTTTACATTTCATCATTAATTAAATGTTTTGCTTTAACTGTACGTTTATAATAAGGAATTAAACCAAAAATTAATGTTTCCCTCTGTTTATGCATGCGTTTATCATGACTGCGGGCATTTGTATTCAGTAGAGGATTTAAATTTTAATTAATTAATTTTTAGTAAAGTTTTTCAACAGTTAAAGTAAAATGATGTTTGCGTTATTAGAAATATCGTATTTAATTCATTTTAAATATTAATATATCAACAAACAACCAGTAATATACTTCTAATGATCGATTAAGTTAATTTCGTTGAAAAATAAGGAAAACTTCGAAAAGACTATAGATGAGACTTTTTTCATACATATCATGATATATCATAATGTGCCATTACACAGACTGCGTTTTCTTTATATTTAATCCAAATTTTCCTAGCAATATTTTTTTCACTCAAATTCTCTTACTAAAAATATTTAAAGGGAGTGTGCTAACAAACGTTTTTATTCTTCATAAACCCGTAATTTTTGTTTAATTTAATATGAATTTTTAACGCTCTGTGCAGTAAAATACAAAGGTTTAAGTATCGAATTATTTTTTTTTACTAAATTGATGAATATTTTGAAATAGCATAAATTGTGAACTTAATATAATAAAAACAAATTAGTTTCCTTTCTTTTTCCTACAAGATAACTTTTGAAAGGTGCGCAGTACATTCCATATTTCTAATCAAATTGATACAAACGAATGCATTTATTTTGTATATTTAAATATTTAAGTTTGTCTCTTATTAAACTATTTTTTCAAAATTACAAAATTTTAAAATTATTGATTTTTTTCTATTTATTTTGCTGTAAACAAGATGCACTGATTCCATTCACAAAACTAAGGTGAAGATAATAGAGATCTGCAAATGCAATTTACATACAAAATAGCACAGTTCTTCAACCGTAATGTGTCCCTCTCCCCAATATGGGAAAATTAAAAACTAAGAAAATAAAGTTTAAAGATCGACTTTTTTAGTTTTTTTTTAAATAAATTGAATATGTTTTTATGCTTAAGATGTGCTCCTCTTTTTTTTCATCCACAGAGACAAAAAAATCTGAACTTAATTTTATTTACGCATTGTCAGCCTGTAAAGAAGAAATATAACAGTAAAATCAAATGACTTAAGCCCAGAAGTTTCATAATAACTAGGTGATCACCTATTTTATCATTAAGTACCACTGTTGCCTCATTTACACTAATAGCAATTGTTGTTTTGAAAGACAGTTATTTGCTTACTTTTAGTAAGTACTTCCAAACAGTAAAATTGAAGGATTTTTTTTTCGTAAGTTCCACAAAACCTAACGCTCAATTACTTTTTTTTCTCCCAAAGTTTGGGTGAAAATAACTTAATGACTTGAAGTGATCTTTATGTACTACAGTGAAAGGTACAATATTTTTATGTTTTTTGTAAGAAACTTTTTCTTGTGATTTTATACACTCTAATATATACACCACGAAATAGCACCAGCTAAGCATTAGTATTGTATCGGTTCAGCATTCGCTGAAAGATAATGATGTTATATAACCATAAAACATGTTAAAAATTAATAGTTTATTCTAAATCCAAACAGAATTTGTACAGTATAATGCCAACAGGGGTGTTATTCCCGCTATTAGACCATGGTTTAAAAATTGGAGAACCGTCACATTCCTCGTATTGCTTCAAAGTGGCATGTTAATAAAATGCTGTTTATCAATCAACGAAATATTTTTCCCTAATGGGTCGCATATTGGCAACTAAGCATTTGAAGACTCGGCAAGTCCCCGAATGTGCAAACAATTTTATGGTGGCTTCATCCAGTGGTGGCCCTCCACACCAAATTTGGACACACAAACTATTTTTATTTCAAACTTTAATCGGATGCTAAATATTGCCGTCAACAAAATGTAAGCAAAAATAAATGGAAATTATGCTTGCTTAGATTGTTTTTAAATAAAAGGTATTTGTTGTCCAGCGCGTAATTAGTTGTTGCTGTTGTTTCTCATGATACCTGATCTCGACTGTTCCAGATCCAGGCCCACGAACCCTATCATGGCAAGGGTCTAGATGTACGCCTGTCGTTAGCCGTAGCCTTGAGCACCATGCAGGTGACAATACGAATTTTTCTTCCTCGGTTCCGCCACAATTTTGTTTGAGAAAACCCTAAGGGGGGTCAGGAGCCTCCCACATTTCTTCCATTTACACCAACCTCACTAGAGGACTTGTGGCTCAACGGCTATTTCAAAAACCCCCATGCCGCAAAGGCACTATACATTTACAAACATCCATGCCTTCTCCGGGATTTGAACCCAGGTCCTACGGCTCAGCTGTCAGCTTCGCTAACCAATATACCAAATGGTGTAATTAGTATAACTTCTCAATGCGGTTCGTTAAAAGTTCCTAGCATATTATACATAAATTCTTAAAATGTATTTGAAGAAATGGGGTTTTAACTTTCAAAATATACACACACTTAACACATTTATTTTTAATCCGCCTTTCAACTGCATATTTGTTACAACTCGCAGTAATCATGACAAATGAATATTTAATTTTTGTCTTAACTATTGAATTTTTTCATATACTCTTAGAAATTTGTTTTATCCCTCTATTTTATATATCCCCTTTAATCTTTTCAGAATGTATCCTGTAATATCCTCATCATTTTGTAGAAATGCTTAATAAATAGTCGAGCTTCAGCTTAATATCATCGTTTATCTCTAAGAAATTTCTAGTCACACTTTGCGTCAATCCATCTTATATCATGCATTTATGCACCTTCGTTATGAAGGATGACGAATTCTTTTCTTTTCCCCCACTATACAAGACCACTGCAGATCGAATTACTAGGAAGACTCGAGAAGTGGAATGGGTTATAAGAAGAGCAGAAAGCTTCTGTTTATTACTGAGAACACGTACCTCCTTAACTGAATAACATTTTCTCTTTGGGATTTCTTTTCTCTGTATATTATGTAATAAACACACTATCGTTTGTGTTACACTTAAGCATCTATAATTCTAAATGAAATAGCATAATTTTCATTTAACCCCCTTGACGGCCGCATAATTTTGAAGAAAACGGTCACAAAAATGCATATTTTTTATTTAAGAAAATTATATAAAACTAAGCGTATGTGCAATATATGTATTTATTTTTAAATTTTGGGTAAATTTTTAGCTTGAAATACAAAAAAGTAATGTTTTTAAGGTATCCGACTACCCTAAATTTGTGAATTTCGCCAAAACTTGACAAACCTTTTATGGTTTTATATCATAGGTCATATTATTAGCTTTATAAAAGTACCAAGTGTATCATTTTCCGTTCACTAGAACAAAAACTACAAGTGTTTTAGTAAAAGAAGATACCATTACTTTAAGCAGGACGTCATACTTTAAAGCGTTTTACTCAAAATGCGTTTTTTTAAATACTCAAACAGGGCCAGTGATTGCTAAAAAAGTTTTGAAAATAATCAACTGAAATTTTTTTGTAAGTTTTGTATAATAGTAGAAGTGTTTTAACCTTCAGATTTATCAATCACTGTTTTATTACAAAATTTACAGTCACTTAAGTGAATATAATCACTGTGTTTTTAAGCAACTTCATATAGTAACTGAGATAAAGGGCTCCAACTTTGGTAAAAATGAAAATCTCTTATCCTAAAGGTCATTTCAAAAATGAATAACATAGCAACTCATCAGAATTGAAAAACTGAAAATTTGTTCATAAACTTTTGGTATAGAATGGGTCGCGTTTATGTTATTTTTTGTAAATCCTTACCACTTTTACCCATTTTAGTTAAAATAATTTCCTTTTCTCTTCTTAATTTTAGCATATTTTTTCTTAAAATGTACTAAACAAATTTAAAAACAACAAAAAAAATCCACGTATCTTCATTTTTTTTTTAAAGAAAAAGTTGTCGCAACCCGTCTGATACCTTAAGAAAAGCCTATATTTAGGGTTATTAAGACTGAATGTTGGTATTCCAGTAAAGAGAAAAAAACCACATGTGTTTTAAACATTAAGGGAGAACTTTATTACATTTATGTAAATGTAGAAACACATCAGTAATTTTTTCTTGAGGGATAAATTTCAGAGCTTGAGACGCAAAGGACAACAACACAGGAAACAAAATAGACATCCATCAACACTGCTCTCGGATTCATTAACCGGACTTTCAAAACAATCAGTTATTTCAGAATCACTCGCGAATTCATTTATACTTAAAGTAGAATCCAATTCCCTTCCTAACTAACTTCATAATGTGTACAATATTAATATATATATATATATATATATATATATATATATATATTATAACAGAATACAACCCACGTGTATTCACAAAGAACGAAACTAAGTAACTGAGCTAAGGTAACAAAAAATATATCACTAATATATATGTTTGGTTTGCTAACATCTAGTTTAAAATAAAATGGCTGTCTCTAAACATGTTACTAATAATATGGTACTGAGATCTGTTGAGAAATAAACATAATTCTGGGCATAAGAAATAAATAGTTTTAATCTTTTAGAGAGTTAATTTTCAACACACCAACTTGGAAATATCACGGCACGAGGAATAGAGAGGAAAATTTCGCCCTGTGGTTTTGACGGGTGTGAAAAGGAAGTGGTTAAGTAGACTATAAAAATAAAAATCGAATTAATGTACCATTATCCATATTGATAATTTATGAAGGTATTCAGAAATACCACATAAACATCTTAACAGTACCATTTGCAATGTTGAATTATGAAAAAAGTGGGGTCACGAAATAATAAAAATTATAATTTTGCTCGAACCTTATGATAATCAACAAAAATATCCTGTAATAAACGCTTTTATGGGAGTGATATATTTTTTTTAAAAATATTTACTTTATGAGCATAGAAATTTTGAATTTTCACAACTAGTTTTTTGCGTACATTTAAATTGTTTCTTGTCTCTCATTTAAAATATTTTTATAAAATGTCTACCCATATATAAGTTTGAAATAAACACCTCGTGTTTTCGATTTTAGTCATTAATAAGAAAGAAACGTAATAAAAATATGATGCCATTTTAAAATATATAATTTTGAACCAAAAAAGTGATTAGCAAAAATTATTTTAAATGCAAAAGAAATTTTAGGAAAATTAATGTAATTAAAGTTAATAGCTATTTGAAAATACAGTACCCATTTTGCACAAAAAATAAATTAAATGACTGAAAATTTTCCACAGTGAATATTTTAGTTGTTAATCATTAATAAAAGTTTATATATTACTTTTTTAAGTAAAATAACATATTTTTTAAATTTCGTAGTTCCTTTTTTTATTTGCTTACCTCATGTAACTTTAAAAAATTTCATCAAATGTTCAGATTTTTAATTAATGTGTATGCATTTTATTACTTTCTATGCTTTCTCAGAAACCTCTACTGCGTATTCAAATTCAAATACATCTGCTTTATAAGGTAAATAGCGTACAGTTTTCCGTAATACACACACGAGACCTCTCTGCCATATTTTATATGTTTGTACAGTAGAAATAGCGAAAACAAAGTCCAGTTATTGTGAAGAATTATTCCAGCCAATGACCAAAATTCATTTTTTAATGACATCTTTTTATTAAGAACCAATTTCTACGGAATTTCTTATAATAACCCACAAATTAGGAAAGTTAGAACTCATAAGTCATTTTGAAAAATATTTCTTTACCTTTTAATCCCTTATCAAGTTGTAGAATATTTCTGTTGCTTTATTCTATTAAGAATTTTGATTACATAATGTCAAGAGTTTGCTATAAATCAGTTTTCTTTTTGGTAACTATCCTCAATCAAAAACCTTTTATTGTTTTTTAAAGTTGTTGTAATTTCTGAGAAAATTCGTACTTTAATACTGAGATATTAAAATATATCCTATTTTTTGTAGTATATATTTACAAAACTACTTAAATATAGTCTTTTGTTCTTGTATAAGTATATTTAATTACAAATAAGATATCATAAAAATAGTTTAATTACTCTAACAATTCAAATATAGTTCTTATTGTCTTATCGTTTTAAAATATCTCATGTTGTTTCTGAGGGTAAAGTTAATAAAAAAAAACAATCAAATAGTTTTTTTTTTTAATTTCTATAAATTGTCCTTATTATATTCTATATGACACATAAAATTTTTAGAATCTAAGGTATCCGACTTCTTGAGACAACAACTTTTTCTAAAAAAAATGGAGGTATGGGGAATTTTTTTGTTGTTTAGATTTGTTTCGTACATTTTAAGAAAAATATGCTAAAATTCAGAGGAGAAAAAGAAATTATTTTAACTAAAAGGGGAAAATTGGTAAAAATTTACAAAAAATAACATAAACGCGACCCATTCTATACAAAAAGTTTATGAACAAATTTTCAATTTTTCCATTCTGATGAGTTGCTATGTTATTCATTTTTGAAATGACTTTCACGATAAGAGATATTTTAATTTTTACAAAACCTAGAGCACTTTATCTTAGTTATTATGTGAAATTGCTTAAAAAAACAGTGATTATGTTAACATAAGAAACTGTAAATTTTGTAATAAAACAATGATTGAAAAATCTGAATGTTAAAATACTTCTACTGTATTATACAGAACATACACAAAAAATTTCAATTAAATATTTTCAAAACTTTTTAAGCAAAATCTCTGACTCCCTTGAGCATTTAAAAAAACACATTTCGAGTAAAACGTGTTTTAAAGTATGACATATATATATGTTTTGCTTAAAGTAATGATAACTTCTTTTACTAAAACACTTATAGTTTTTGTTCTAGGGAACGGAAAATAATACACTTGGTATTTTTATAAAGCTAATAAGATGGCCTATAAAATAAAATCACAAAAAATTGTCAATTTTTGGCAAAATTCACAATTTTAGGGTATTCTGATGCCTTAAAGTTTAATGTGTGATTAATATTAAGAAATTTAAAACTGAAGTTGATTATTTTATTGGCAATTGCTTGTATTAGTTATTTATGTAATTCTAAACATTTGTTTTTTAATGCATCCTGCAGATCATAAATTTAAAGTAAAACAAAACGTTAAGTGCAGTTACTTAGATTAAAATATTTATATATTATATATATATTATATATATATATATTATATATATAAGTAAGTAGACCTATACTACTAGCATATTATTAATGTACCGTAATTAATTTATTTTTCAAATCTGGAAGCATAAATTCAATTATTATTAATAATTCTTCTAACAATTCTGTAAAACTTGTCAAAAAATGTTCTAATTTAAAAAATTATAAATTTTAAAATCTCACAAATTTTATTTATTATTATTATTTATAATCTCAATGAATTATCCTCTGAGTTTATTACCTTACAAACATTATTATTGCAAATTAAATTATTTTTAACAAAAAACAATGAAAAGCTATGAACATAAGCATAAAATTTGTTTTTGTTACATTTTATCAATTTTACAGAAGCTAATTTTTTAAAATAATTTTTTGTACTTATTTTAGAAATGTAAAAAAAAAAAAATGCAATGGAAACTGAAATGTAATTTTCGTTTCCAGAAAAAAATGCAATTCTGTATTTTTTAATTTACTTATTATTTTTTTAATTAAAAAATTGTCTTTCTGAAATTCATGCGAATTGAAAAACACAAAGTAAGAATAGTTACAATGGCTTTGTAGCAAAAATAATTGCGAAATAAGAACGAAATTTTTAGGATAATACTTTCACCAATAAATAAGGGAATATATCGTTCTGTGCAATTTCGATAATTAGAGATCACCCACGTCAGAGAAAGAGATTGATGATAATAAAAAAATCAATAATCCTTATTGCATAGTATATAAATTCCAAGTCAGAAAGAAGTCACATTCTCGGGCTGAAAAGAATCATTGTGAGGCAATGCCAGGAAAGAAGAAGAAAAGACAAGAAAAAAATGTAGGTGAATATGTCAATATATAGTTGCCGATACTTACTGAAAGGAGACTTCTACCTATTTAACTTGTTTTTTCCGTATTCATTGGATCGGAACATTTAAAGAGTTTCAGATTTTCAATTCCACATTTAGTTCTTATTAAGGAAATTTAGTTTGTAAATGCATTTTTTTTGCATAGTTCATTTACCATTCTTAAATAAATATACTCAGTTTTAACATATTAATTTATGAATCCTACTGATTAAAATGCTTTAGAATCCGTGCACAAAAGAAATTTTACAAAAAATTTACATTTTTTTAGAACATTAAAAAAAATTCATTTCATTTAAAAAATTCGGTGGATTATAATAAAACATTTACACACAACATTTTTAAGTAATGAATTTTTAAAATTTTTGAGATGCAATATATTATTATTATTATTATTTAAGTTGTGCATTGAATTATGTATTATTTTCAAAATATTTTCAAGTTAAGAATTGTTTAAATGTTTTGGTTATGAATTAAATTAACTTAAATTTTAATGAAAATTTTTAGGAAGCATTTAAAGTAAACTTAAATTAAGGTGCAAAAATAATTGTAAGGGTTACATATATTTATCAGAGTTAAAGAAATAATGCCAAAACATCCAGCACATGAACAGTGTATAGGTTGTTTTTTAAAATATTACATATTTTATAAATAATCTTACATGCCAATAGAATTTTAGTACAAAATAAAATTTTAGCTCGTTTTCATTCAACAGACTTCAAATAAAATCCCAGGATTGTTCATTTATTATTATATAAATAACAAAGCTTTTCAATGATAACTGTGAAAGTGGATATCTTCATATCTCTTCATGAAATCGATAACTATTATATATATATCCTAAAAAATTATTTTAAGGATATGTATAATGACAAATTAACCCTTTATGAAACATCTAATTTTGGGTAATTATATTTAATATTAATGTATAAAACTAACTCTTTTTGGGATTTATAGCTAATATTATATAGAAATAAAATTCTATTTCGTTGATTTTAGTCACTATGAGGTTATTAGCTTATCTACTAATATAATGTACTTCACCATCTTTTAATATCCTTTTTGACCAATAATAAACTTAATTTTCAAAAATATCTTATAACAGCGATAAACCTTTCTTACAATTCATATTGGACTAAATAAAAAATTTTACAAAGATCAAGCAATTCTTTTTCAAAATCTACTGATTCATTATAATAATTTATGCATAATAAGAGATTAAAGACGGAGTTAAAATATTGTAAAATTAGTCAAATTTTATGAAAGTTGTGAAGCTGCTTCGTTGATCTCGAGAATTGTTTCTTCATGTTTTTTTTTTATCATAAATCAATTTTTTCACTTCAGATCTAGCATGAAACAGTAGACTTGATGAAAGTTCTTTAGGAAACTAGTCAATACAGTAACCTTACAACTGAAATAGTTCTAATGAATTTCCGTATGCAAGTAGAGCAACACGGCCGGCTCTAGCAGTTTTGCCGTCCCGGACAAAAATGGGAAATGCCTCTCTCTAAAGAAAAGTATTAAAATTAAATGAGATAAATTGTTCACATAGATACATAACGATAAAACTTGAATAATTCTCGCAAATAAAAAAGCAGCATAACAATATATATATATATATATATATATATATATATATATATATATATATATATATACATATATATATATGTTGTTATTTATGCCACCTGTCTGATGACAAAGTCAGATCGAAACCCTCGAAATTCATCATGGCAATGGGCTAGATCTACGCCTGTCGTTAGTCTAAGTTTGGAGCCCCATGAAGGTGACAGTATGATTTTGCTCGGTACAACACGATAGATGGCTACACCATTCGGACCCACTGATTTAACGAGCACGTACTCCGTGTGCACTCGGTGGATATATATATATATATATATATATATTTCAAAAATATACACAAAATAGTTATTAACCTAAGATAACTAAAGTCATGATAGTATAAAGTCTTAGCCACAGTAGTACTATAGCAAACTCCTGGCCTTAGAAACCAGGATTGCAGGTTTGAACAAAGTTTTGTGGCCAGCCAACCTTCACCTGTATTTGCCAATACTCTGGGCTATAGTAAAGTAAGAATTGTCTAAAGAATTTAACTATTATTACAAATAAAGCCACAATTTATTAATATAAAATGATAATATTATAGCGTATAATAATTACTAGAATATTTTAAAATCAAAGCTTAAACAATTAGATAAAGACTTACCACGTGAGTATAGCAAAAACCATTTTCCCGGGGGACAGAAATGTGAATATCAGTAACGCATAAAATTAGTAATTTTTGATAAAATAACATTAAGTCTATATATATACATTTAAAAACTCTAAATTTTGTTTTAAAATTTATAAAAATTACAGTTCAACCCAGACATATACAATTAATTTTAAATAAAATATATTATTGTTAATTTACTTAGCGTGAGGCGCCATCTATCGATTAACTGTACAACTAATTACATATTTATTATATTGAACATAGGAATATAACATTTTATAAAATTAGCAGGGTATCTATGTTCCATACAATGTTTAATAAAGTTATTAAAATTTAAACATATATTAAATTTATCACTAACTAATACGTTATTATGATAAATGTAATTGAAAATAATATTTCTATATACATAGATATCGATAAATTTGAATTCCAGGAAGGCACTTTAAGAATATTAAAATTAAATCATTTCTTTTATCATAAATATTGCTATGTAATTTATAGTCCTTAATATACAATGATACATCCAAGTAATTAGTTTTCACTGGATTACTATTAAATTTTATTAGGTTTAAATAATTGGGATAAAAAGTAATATTGGGGTTAACATTATTATTTTTACCAAAAAGAATTAGATCATCTATGTATCTATGTAAAATTATATACACTGGTGTCCAAAAGTTAAGCATAAATCGTAAAATGCGAAAAACATGGAGAAAATATTCGTGAAATTATTCCAAATTTCTTGCGGATATTAATTGGGTGAAGAAGAAACATTGAGTTTATGCAAAACTTTTCAGTCGACTCCCCTGATTTAAATCCTATCGAGCATGTATGGGATATGCTCGGGAGACAAATTGCAGCCCTTTCGCACCCACCAAGCTCCGTTACAGAACTGAAGAGAGCTCTCCAAGAAGCTTGGAACCGTTTGAGCCCACAACTCATTCATCTTCTCACAGCAAGTATGGTAAATTGCTGTGCAGCGTGCCTGGCTGTTAGAGGTGACCACTCGTCTTATTAAACTGCAGCATCAGTATTTTATTTAATGTTTTCTTTCATTTTTTCTTTAAAGTGTGAATCCTCGCTATGCTCAGTTTTCTTTCAAACTGCTACTTTGGTTAATAAAATTAATTATGATCATTCTTTTGATATGCTTCCTTATTTTATAACCATTTTACACTCGCATATCACGTTTCCCGCCATTCTGATTTACAGTTTCTTCTTTATTCACATAATTATCAATTATGCTTAACTTTTGGACACCAGTGTATATATATATATATATATATATAATTTTAAAACAGATACAAAATAATTCGAAATTAGGGACATAATTACCTGTTATTAGTTCGAGCGAGTGAGATGTTAGAGAAGGAATCGCTCATTTCAGCATGCCAATTTCTTCTAAAAAGAGTCTACTGATCGTAAGGATCACAAGCCTTTATTTTATATCTTATAGTAACTACATTCAAGACTAAAATAAAACATTTCGTGTGACTCAAACTTTTAAAAACTGTTATTGCCCCGGTCCCTTTTTGGATAGCTAACACCAGACGCCGTATATGTGAAAGGAATTTCCGTAGTGACCTCACTCGGGGATGGGGAGTAAGTTACTGGTGAAAGATTCGTAAACTTATCAAATTCCTCGTTTGATTATATAAGCTCACATCGAGAACTGTTAGTTTCAACATAAAAGAAAACTTACATTAAACATGCAGAGTATAAAATAAGGAAGTAAGATACAAATAATTAAAATAAATTCACACCAAATATTATTTCAGAAAAATATATCAAATTTTTTTGTAACAAAAAAATATATTTTTCAAATTCAATCCAAATACCGCCTTTAGAATTTTCCGCCCCTGGCAGGGGATTGGTTTGTCCGGCCCTAGAGCCGCCCCTGAGAGTAAGAAGCATAAATTCTGTATTTGGCAAACAAAATATATTGCTTTACGATTTATTTAAACTTGAATTCGTTTTTAAAGTTTTATCGTAAGAAATTTTATTCTTACAAACTATTAATTAAGGATTGATTGATGAGTGGTTTAGAGCAGAAAAGGCTGGTATCTCTTAAAACAATGTTCTGATAGTTTGATAAGTATCAAAATGTTTCATCGTCTGTACGAAAGTTCTAAGCATTTTTGGACTAATTATTGTCTTTTCTGGAAGTTCTGTGAAGAGATCCATGAACACTATTTGTTAATAAATATTGAGACCTGTTTATTGGAAATCTTGGAAATTATTGAACATCTTAAAAATTTTTGAAATTTTGAAATTATTGGACTCCTTAGAAATTTTGAAACAAATAAAAATTCTAAGTATACTTTTAACACACGAAATATGATATTACAACTCATTTGTTTCAATTAGGTTTTTATAATTTTGAATAATGCGATAGCGGATTAAATTAACAAAAATATTGGAAATAAATGAAAACAAATTGTAACAAATTACAAGATCACAAGCTTAAAATTCAGTACGAAAATTAATATAATATCGGTCTTCAAATTTCCTTGATAATCTTAAGTGTTTTTTTTATATTGAAATGACGCAATATTTAATTTCATTTATTAAAATATCATGCGCTTCTTTTACAATGACTATTTTTTGATCTTTTGAAAATGCTAACTTTTTATTATTATAAAATTTGCGGAATATTACAATCTCCAAAATTTTTCATTAGCATGTCTTTACTTTGACTTGGTCATGGCAAAACATAAACTTCACCTTTTCCAAAAAATTCATGGGTAGTTTTAAAAATACGGCCTGAAATATCGCTCTAATGAAATGTCCAGTTAGCACCAACTGATAAAAGCCCATATAATATCAGAAGATCATATAATGTTGTTTGCTAATGGATAGTGTCCATACGTTCTGAACCATAGAGTAAATTACACAATTCCTCATGAGGCAAAGCCCCCTAAGCCATTACTGATTCTCTTCCCATTTGTTTGTTTTAACATTATTTCAGCTCTTTCCTCAAGCCATTCCAGTAATGCTTGGTGCAAAAAGGGGTAGTCAAGGTCAAATTTGTTCATCAAATTTTTTTTTTCATTCGCTTTTCAAGACATGACATTCGAATTTCTAAAATTGAAATGTGATTGCAATATTGGTGGCGAGGAAATTGTAGAACATGTGCTCCTTCTGTGTTCCAAGTTTGAAAGAGAACGGAATATCCTAAGACTGGCATTCAAGGGACTCAATGTAAATTGGCCTCCGAATCTTCCTCAACTACTTTCCACCAGAAGTACTTTTAAAAAGTTCAGTGAGTTTGTTATGAGTATTTGTAATTCTTCCTATAATCTCAAAGGATTATTATTTTTATTTTTTTAAATTTTTTTCCTTTTTTTCTTTTCTTTATTCCTTTGTATTGTGTGATTAATACTTACTTCTGTGAGCCCTGTGTGATACTTTGTGGTGCACGAAAATTTTATCATTGTTTTCAATAAAAAAAAATACCATTATAATTGATAGCCCCAAAATTTGTCTATCATCCCGTGATGTCAAAATCCTTTGTATTCAAAAAGTCATTTTATTTTTATTTTGTGTGATTCACCTTTCTGAATTGTGAGATTAGGAATAGCAGTTTTAAAGTGCTTTATAAACCTTGTTATTTCTCTTTCAGATTTACTTTTATAAAATAAAATTTATCTCAGTTCTCACTCTAGCAATCCTTTACCACATAGTATCTTCAAATAAAGAATGGATCTAACTCCCCAACTTTGCTTCTCAAATAAATAATGCTTTTACGAAATATAAATGTATGAATTTTATAATAATTCTGATGTAATGTAAAATGTGCTTATACTCCCTCGGAGTCTTATTGTTTCTTAACTGCCATGCAATTTAGTTTTTAGATAAATCTGTAGATTTTAATAAAATTAAAGCTAATTTTTGAAATCACTACCAGCATACAAACTATTGTACGATCAATTTTAAATACGGAGCTAAAAAATTACATATTATGTCTTCTTCACGTTCTCGTTAGTGGTCTTTTGATGTATACGCACTGGTATCTATTTAGCTATACATATATATATATACACACTGCTGGCCACCGTAAATGAAACACCAAGAAAGAAAAGAGATAGCACAACAAAATTTATTTTGTACATAACATGTTGACCAAGTATCAAATGATTAAATTTATAGACTTCTGTGAAGTTTGGTTCCTGCCAGAATCAGTAAACAGAGTAGCCGTCATTGTTGGAGATCACCGCTGTCACACGCCTCGGCATTGATTCAAAGAGACTTTGGATGTGTTCTTGGGGTACAGCAGACCAAGCAGCTTCCACATGTTGCCAAAGTTGATATGGTGTGGCAGCTGGGGGTGTAATCTGGGTCATTCGTTGAGCAACCATGGACCACATGTTTTCTATCGGCGAAAGATCCGGAGAGCGAGCCGGCCAGGAAAGCAATTCAATCTGGTGATTGACGAAGAACCTTTGGACAATGCGTGCCACGTGTGGTCGCACATTATTCTGTTGAAATATGGCTGTGGCCAAGCCCTGAAGGTAAGGAAGGACAACTGGCTCCAACACCTCGGAGATGTAGCGCTGGCTGTTTAAAGTACCGGCAATGCGTACTAGAGGAGTGCGAGAGTGATATCCAATACCACCCCATACCATAATACCCGGTGCAGGACCAGTGTGGCGGTGCATAACGCAGCTGTTCAGCATCCTCTCTCCACGGTGTGTCCAGACTCGAATCCGACCATCGTGGTGTTGCAGACAGATGCGTGACTCGTCAGTAAAAACAACTTCATTCCATTCTGCCGCCCACATCCTTCTTTCATCGCACCATTGGTGGCGGAGACGTCTGTGGTTCTGCGTCAAGGGTAGACCAAGCAATGGACGTCTTGCGGACAGACCACTCTGCTGTAAACGGCGTCGAATGGTACGCGCAGACACTGAATGATGCGTTACAGACTCAATGTGCCGTGCTATGGTTCGTGATGTGACTGAGTGATCCGTCACTGCCATGTGCACAATTTGCCTGTCCTCACGCGAAGTGGTGCACTGAGGTGGATGCGATCGACCACGTCGGTCCGTCGTACCCTCCTGCATCCAACGGTCACATATCCGCATTACAGTTGTTTGGTTTCGTCCAACACGACTACCGATTTCCCTGAAAGATAATCCACAATCTTGGTAGGCCACTATCCTTCCTCTGTCGAACTCGGATACTTGATCAAAAGCTGATCGCTGTTTTCTACGAGACATAACTGATAGTTTTTTGAAAAAAACCACAAGAAAAACACAATTGCCGAACTTGAAATCGTCGAAATCTCCAAGCCTGAAATAGCGCTTTGAGGTGGCGCCACAGGAGTGCTTGATGTGTGTCTGCGCTGAAATTCTAATCATTTGCATATCTCACCTCCGCTAATGCATGTTGTAAATTTCATGTTATTTGCGTGCTTCCTTCAGGGTGTTGCATTTACGATGGCCAGCAGTGTATATCCTTGTTAATAAAACTATATTTTATATAGAACTTTTTTTAAGAAATAATTTCTTCTGTTTCAACATATTATCATTCAATAAGGAATATTTCCTGTTATTTATGTTAATGAATTATATGAACATAATTTCTATTTGCTACGTACACAATTAGAGCTTTCAATCACATTGCGAAAGAAAGAAGCAATATATAAATTTGAAGACCGTAACGCATATAAAACCAACTACAAAATCAAATTAAACAAAGCATAGTTTTTAAATTTCATTTGGGTGTGGATTGGGGGTGCGTAAGTTTGTTTCTTAAATTAAGTGATTAGGTCACTAGGAAAATTCATCTTTCAAATAAATTTTTCTTTAATATTTTGTTGTGAAATATATGGTAGATATCATCCCCGTAATGAGTGTTACAAATGTATTACTTTTTTATTGATGAACGATTTCTTTAAAATAGGGCTCCACCAACGAAGCTATAAACCCCTTAACTCCCACTGACGTATATACACGTTTCACTCAACCAACGCTAGAACTGCCTCGAACGTGTATATACTCTGTCTGAATTACGATCCTTTTCTTTTTACGGTTATAAATAAAAATATTTCAAAAGTTTTGGAATGGAATAACATGGCTTTAATAATGTTTGCAAATAACTCGCTTCTGAGAAAATTTTGTACATTTATGCCCTTTCTCCCCCCCCCCTCCCCACTATATTGCATACGTGCGTCTATATAAAAATTTGTGACAATGGGGAGTAAATTGCATAACTTGTAATCGGCACTTAACGGGTTACGAAAAGATTTTATTTGATGAAAAGAAAAGCAAAGTTTTAATGTAACGCTTATACATATAACGCTTACTATGCCAGATATGTTGATTTAATTTTTTTTTTCAAATATTAAATACAACAACTTTCAGATAAAATGTTATTTTACACTTTCTGTACTAAATTCTTAATTAAAGCTTTCAATAAAAATGGTCTAATGAGAACATTAATGTTCATACAATTATGCTTTCAATTATTTTGATTAATATTTATAAGGCGAAAACCTTCATTAACAGGTCTTATTTTCAATTTTACTCCTTTTCAGTAAAGTGTTACCAAATTTATTTTTATAGTTTTAATATTGTTTATTCACTCTTTAAATATATATATAAATGATTTTTATGTTCTTAACTAAAGTCATGAATGTTCAACATCTTATAAAATGTTGAACATCATGACATCGTATGATATATATATCTTATGACATCTTATAAAATGTTGAACATCTGAACAACATCTTATACGATGTTGTTCAGAGCTATTTAGCGGAATTAATGCACTGAGTTTAAGAAAAAAAGATTGTAGTCCTTTATACATTTTTTGCACCTTAAAATGATTCTCAAAAGAATCCATATCTTGAAATTTTCATGATGGTGTGATTGATTACAGGTAAGAATTGGAAAAAAATAGATGAAGCAAACTTTTCAATAAAAATTTTACACTTTTCTAATGTATTCTTTAACTTTTCTTCCCAAAATGAATTCTTTCCGCTTTCTTCCTTCATAAAAACTAGCAGCATTTCTAAATTCTTTATATCTTGTTGCAGTGTTTTTATGAAAGAAATTTATGGAACTGATATTTTTTAAATCTAAAAAGTATTTTTATTTTTATTAATTTCCGGTAACTGAAGCTTATTTTTCTTCAAGTTTTTCTGCCATATTCATCTAAAAAGAACATTTCAAAAGCTCGGATCTGCTTTTGTATTATTTAAGTAGCGTTTGATTTTTTTCTTGCACAAAACTTTTTTTTCAGAAATGAATTACTTACAATTAAATTTAATATGTATATTACTTCATTGATATATATCAACTAAATTTTTTAAAATGTCCACAAAAATACTTCAGTTACTTTACTATTACTGTATCACAAAAAACCTTTACGTCTAAAATGGTCTATTGAACACATTACATTATTACTCCATTAAATTTAAAAACTTATTCTCAGTAATCAATCTTATTAAAAAATTTTGATCACAAAGCATATACCCCTATATAATAATTAAAATATGTGATATTTTGACAAGGTCTTCTTTACCGTTTAAATCAGCATGCTTCGAAAATGGCATAACTTTTATCAACCATTTATAATACGCTGTTTAATTCTTAATTACAGATAAAATATAATAAATATATTTATATTTTTATATAAAATTGTATCCGATAATTGTTTTGAAGGGAAAATGTTCATTTCAAAATGGAATGTATGCATTCAAATTCAATACAATGACCTCAATTCATGATGGTCACGTGATAAAGACAATCACGTGTTCGCGACTTAATCAAAATTGGCATTAAACTAACTTGTTGTTCTATTTGTAAAAATTAGATAAAATTTCAACCTTCATATTTAGGAAAAGATGTTCAAATTCAAATATAATTGGGGGGAAATTCATCACACAAAAGGGTTTTAAAATTAAAAAACGATCTTATTTATTCGCGTACTTTTAAATAAGTATATTTTGCTTGCTTTTGACGTCATTATTATTGAAATATATGTGCTTTTTAAAAGAAAATTTCTGCAAAGAGCAAAAGTTGGCAACAATGAAGTGCATGACCTGATTAGCTGGAAACACATGACTGCATTTATCGTAGGATTATGACGTCACGCGAATTTAGGCTAGAAACACGTGTTTCTCATTATTACGTGACTATGTTATTATATTAATTTAGCCTATTCAGTAAACGTATATAAATCGCAAGATTTTAAATATTTGACTTCATGTCTTTTTTATTTTGAAATATATATTTTTATTTTTAAAAAATGTTCTATAACATTATATATAAGATACTCTTAGTAATAAGATGGCATCCTTTACTTTTTTGCTGCGTCATAATATTTGTGAGATTACATAAATGTGATTAGTTTTTCTCACAATTATATTTTTTAAATCTTAATAATATTTAACTTTAGCACCATAATATTTAATTTCAATTAATGATCACAGTTTTATCTATCTTGAAATGTTATCTTATATTTATAAATTAATTTTAAGGAAATAAAATTTAATATTAATTATGTAATTGACGTTTTGAACATTTAAAGGAATACTAGTTTCTTAGCATATATGTAAAAACTTTTGATAAAGTATTTGATAAATTTTATAACAAATCTGGAGCACACAAAAGTTTACTTTTTCAAAATGTTTTAATATTTTCATAATATTTAATCTTCTTTCCTATTTTTTTTTTTGTGAAAATTTTAAATAATTGTGAAAACGCTGAATATATTTTTTGATTATAAATATTTTAAATAAAATTCATCAAATTATGAACTTTTTCATTGAAAATGCAATAGTTTTGTACTATATGAAAATAAATTAAAATGTCAGCTTCTTTCAAAAGTCCTTGAATGTTTACATACGAAAACAAAAACGATGAATTATAATTAAAATAAAATCATAAACGACGATAAAAAAAATGTTTCATGAAAATCTCTTCCTCTTGAAATTCGAGAAACAAGTCAAATTTTTCATCGAAAAATAAGTTTTTTAAAGTATATATTTATAAAAAAAAAAATGCTTTTCCAAGAAATGAATGAAAAACTGCACATGATACCAAAATGAGATAATGTTACCGCAAAATTTCTTTACAGTATATCGAAGATAAATTGTTAATTATAGGTGTTACGTAAATAGAAATTTTGCGAATCTGATCTAGTAACTAACTTGCAGTGTTCTTATAAACTTTTTATTTTCCTCATAAAAACAAGAACAAAGTATGATAATTACAGGCTAATGTAAAAGGAAAAAAACGTCATTTAATTCTAAAAACTTGTTGAAAGTTCAAGGAAAAAAGTTGTTTTTATCAAGGAGCCCTTTTTCTTAACCTTTGCTAAACATGGGCGCATAATTTTTCCTCCTTGGCTTTTTGTTTTAATTAAGTTCACGAGTTGTTTATTTCTTCATCTAATATTTACTTCCCCCATTTTCTGAAAGAAGAAAAAAATCTATTTCACTTAATTATCTTTTTAAATTATATATTAGGAAAGAGAAAGGAATGAGAGGGAAAAAATAGCGGTTTCTTCCTTCTTTTTGAGCGATCACAAATAAAAAATGTAATTAAAATTTTTGAACCGTGAATCATTGAGGTAAACAATTGCTGAATTTTCCATCATCATTTATCCATACCTTGCTATTAGGCAGCTCTCGAATGTCTTAATTAAATTCAATTAGTTGACAAAGGAGTTTTATTTATTTTACATCCGAATAATAGTATGAAAGTATTTGATGCACAAATTTTTTTGCGGTCCTTATCAATTCTTAAAGTGTAATTCAACTCGTATATGTTATTATTTTCTAAAAAATAGAAGTAAAGTTATAGTAGGAACTTACTGAGAAGGGAATCTGAAGGCCTTCTGTACCGAATATTCCGCAAAGTTTATAGTTTTAAATTAATTGATTAGCCCGTTTATTTAATGTTTCTATCAATACTCTGAATGAACAAATTTTTTATATGTGCCGCATATTTTTTTACTATAATTTAATTCTAGATGGCATCTCTGATTAAATCAGTTTTACCATTTGCTTCGACTTTTCTTACAATATAAAAGCAACTGAAAAGAAAAGGACAAATGCTAAAATGTTTTTAATGCTTGGAAAATTAAAATTTTCTTAAATATTCTGTAAAAACATTTTTAAAATTTTTGACTAAAAGACTAGTATTATTATTTTCTGGGATTTTCCAATGCAATCTCATAATTTTTGTCATGGTTTCCTTTGTTTTTAATCTTTTTTACAAGTTATTTTTTTAAAGAAGGTGTAACGTCTAAATCAATGTAGTTTTAATTCTTTTCATTACATGAGTTTTGAACAAATGATTTTAACTGATATTTTTAGTTTGTCTAACACTTTATCAGAGTGTGAATCGTAATGAATTTTCAAGAAGTTTTTTTCCCCTCGGATTTGAAAAATGATTACTTATTTTCCAACTTTCTTAATGTTTCTTAATAATTTATTTTTCAAATTCAGGATAACTAAAAAAATGGTTAAGCTGTTTGTGCTTATAAAATTTCGGAACATACTGCACTGACATGGATTTTTATTCAGATAATTAATTAAAATATCTTTGTTAATAAGTGTCAATTAAAGAAACTGTCTAATGACTTCTTAAGTCTTAAATAAATTAAAATTTGTAAAGTAATTTTTGGTCATCTTTTCAGTGAATCAAATACTTGACTTAAAATATTAATACATTTAAATGTGTGTTCTTAAGAACTATATATTTTAAATATCTTCGTAAAGAAAGAAGTAATTGTTATAGGTTTCCACATTTCTCTCTCTCTCTCTCTGATACAATTTTTTTACGCAATATTATCTTTAAATTATGAAAGTGTATAAAATTTCTAATATACAATGTTTACTTTACCATATTTTTCTAAAGGAATGTAATCTTTAATTTAGAAAGTAAACAATTCTATTGCACGAAAAAAAGAGGTTAAGCAGAATTTATTGTTAAATGTCGTGCTGAAGTAAGGAACGTATGTTATTCTGTTATTTTTTTGCTATTTCAGTGAACGTAATTTTTCTTTTTTATTTATTCATAATTTAATTCTATCTATACGGTATTCGAGGACGATTTTTTCTAGCATAATATAGATAATTCGGTTTCCATATCTTATTTCAGAAGGGGTTAAAAGTTTTACATTTTAATGTGATTTACTATTAACTTATTTTAGAACCAAAAATGTGTTGCTTGAAGAAAACTGTTAAATATTTTTGTTTTTGTTTTTAAATTGGTGTTTTATCTGAAAATGAAACAAAATAAGAGTTTTAAAATCATTTTCCCTAAAATGGAGTTAAATGTACTTTTTAGTATGAAAAAATTTATTGAGTAAAAAAAATAATATTCATTCATACTGAAGAATAGTTCAGTCCAAAAAAATTCAATACTCTGTTCTAAAGCAGATATATTATAGTTTACTTATTTAATAAAAGTTATTTATTTCACTAATGAGATGAATTTACGGCTATTTTTAAATTCATAAAATAGTTTTGTAATTCTTGCTATAAGAGCAATTTAAATAGCCATTTCGAAGCAGCATAAATTGGAACATGTTTTATTCAGATTGAATCTTTTATGTGAACTTATTAAAAACAAAAATGAAATGGCGAAGGAAACTCATTACATCCTAAAAAATAAAAATCAATGAAAAACAACATACTTTAATAAAAGTTTATTATTGTTCTATACTCAATATTTACTTCTGTACTCAAAGTACTACACATCATTATTGTCACATAATGAAAAAGAATATTGTACAGAATTTATTATTATTACATTATCTTAATCATTCATTAGTCTCTCTCTTCTTTTTAATCTTAATTTCATTAATGAAAGAAATTTACAAGATATTAAAACAAATATTTTTTCTTGTTAAACCACGAATCTTTCATTCATTTCAGGTTTTAAATTATAAGCTTTAAATTTATCCTTAAGAAAGACGTAGACATAATACTGACGGTAAAAGTTTTTTTTTCCCTCGCTTTTAATTTTTTATTTTTTTTGGCTAAGTAAAGTTTTTTTGGTTTAAAATATTTTTAAGCCTGTATGTATAAGAATGATGTATGAAAGTCTTTTTCTTTATAGTTGTTGGCATTAAGGCTCTGTCTAGACGTATATGTATTTTTTCTATTGGCGAACAAAGTATACTTTCCAAGAGAAACTGAATAGTTTTTGGAAGAGTTGGAAAAAATTCAGTTATTATTTTATTAGTAGCACGTTATCTTAATCACTTTAACGTTACAAGTGGAATAAGCGTGTTTTCTATGTCCACATATTTCGTAGTCGATAGTAAATTGGAAGTTACGAAGCTGATCATAAATTACTTTACTATGTAGCCACAATAGAATGTTTATTCTCACAAAAATAATATTCTTTTACTATATTCAAAGTCACACACACAAAAAAATACATTTTTGCTGATTTTTCAAAATCTACTAAATTGTTTTTAATGAGAAGTGGTAAACACAAAATAAAAAAACAATGCAACTTTTAATTACCCAAACAAATTTGATCTATCTTTTTTATTCTATGTAAATTAAGACTGGAAGCTGGCCGATCCCAAACGGAGGTAGCAAGATGGGTCAATGTGTCACGAAATGTAGTTTTCAGATTGTGGATCTAGTTCTAGAAGACTGTAAACAATACACAGAAGATCAATTACAATTCGCCCTAGAGCCACAACAAAATAGCATAATCACTGCTTGACTTGAACTAAAAGACGCTAAAGGTGGATAACAGAGCTACTCTCAACTAGCAAATGATCACTCCACTGCTTCTGGTATCTCAGTCTTGAGGTATCTTACTGAAGACTCTTACTGAAGGCTTAACTGTTTCTCTTACTGAAGGCTTAATGAGGCAGGACTTTATGCCAAGACTCTAGGGCTAGATGCCCCTCTGTATCCCACCACTTCAAGTAACAAGTGAGCCCACTTGACATGAAGCAGTAAACATCATTCTTGGACATTAGAGCAGTGGAAGAGGGGGGAGTGTTTACTAACGAATAAATATCCAGTCTGAACACCGATTCTCGACGTATTCACAACCGGAGACCCGGTCCAAATC
>BMAO01028304.1:0-20529 GCA_019973975.1 Trichonephila clavata | reverse complement strand
GATGTTATAATTTTAAAATTACAAATTAATCTTTTGCGCTGATTACTAAAATTGGCAAATGAAATAAAGAAAACACTGTATTTTCTTTCTTTTCCTAAAACTTCTACTACCGGTATTAAAACCGTGAACCCAGTCTTAAGATTTAAAAAATACCGAATACCGGTATTTAACTTCTAGTCCGATATTGCAATCCCTAGTTCGTCACCAACAGAACTATTTTTTGTTGCCACACAAAACCCGGTTTCTTTTCCACCCGTTTGGTGCAAACCGTATCTTTGTATCTTGATTATTTTTCGAGTTTTTCTTTTTTAAAGCTCGTCCTGACTTTTTGATCACCCGGTACATTGTAAATTGTTTAGAGACCAATTGATTCTTTGTTAATTTATATTTATAAAGTAGAACTTTTTAAAAAGCTTTTGTAAATTTGCTACAGTTTAATCCTAACTTGTGTACTTTTTTATTTTGGAAACAGCAAACACCTCTTAATTTAAGCTATATATTTATTTCCAAGGTATTTCATTTTAGTAAAGTGAAAAATTAAATCAGTATTCATTGCCATTGCAGAAACTGCAAGCGCTCTTAATTATATGATTAAAATTCTATTTGGGCCAATCTATATTAAAATATGAATTTAACTCACTTATATTTCTACAAACCCGAATAATTGATTTATCATGAAATTTAAAAAATTCAAAAAGAATTCTTCAAATTTTTACTATTAGATAATTCTTACATGTAACTTTTAGTATAATCAAAAACGCTCAAGTGTATACAAAACAGAAAAATATTTCTTATTAGTTAACTAAAATTTTCCAAAATAATTTACTATAATAAGGAACACTGCATTTGAATCTATAAATACTATGTTCATAAGCAAATACAGAAATTTCGAAAACAGCTCTTTTTATATATAATCAAAATAATCTTGTGTCTAGAATATATTTCCTTTTGAATAAAAAACTACTTTATAATCCAAAATATTAAAATAGAGAACGCGATTTCAGTAGAAAGTATAATTAATCAAACGATACATTAAAAAGTTTGTCTAAAAAAAGGCCAAAAAGAAAAAAAAACACAAAAACAATTCTATATGTTTTGCGAAATAAATACATCATAAGTAATTTGCAAAGCTTGGGAGTTCGGGCTTAAAATGTATTTACAATTTATTGAAATCTTGTATTTCGTGCATATAATTTTATTTTTATGGCTTATTATGGCTTTTTATGACCCTTATGCATGGGGATAACATTTATATATGACTTAGTATTCAATATTTAAATTTCGATGTAAATTTTTCAACAAATAATTAAAAAAATCTAAACAATTAAGAATAAAAATGCAACAATTTTAAATGAAATTATACGCCATTTGTTTTTAAATTTCTACAAAAAATGTAATTTATTTCTTTAATTTTTCTATTAACCATATAACATTTCTATAAAAAAAATTGAATAAAATTTTTTTTAAAAAATCATATCCTTTTTTTTTAATTTTCCCTTACGTTATTTGGAATATAATTTTTTTATATTTAAACTTTCACTGTTTAAAATTAAAGAAAGAGACATAACCTGAGATCCAATAATTTTTTTAGGAAGATATCACCTATTTTTCAAGATGAATTCACCAATAAAATTTTGTTTTCAAGATTATATGATATTAAATGTTAAGTGTACTATTAAATGTTAAGAGAAAAACAAATCATTTAAGAAAATTATTCTGAGAACTACTGTTCTTCCTCCGAAACTCTATCAAAGTTTTACAGATTTCCTAACATGGTGTTGGCATCATTCCTTACTTACTTTTCGACTTTCTCAAGGAGAAATAAAGCAGTAACAACTCCCAGATCTATGACAATACAGATTTCACGACTAATATTCCTACTGTCAACAGCGTCACAGTGGAATAAATCTCAAAAAACGTAACCTCAATTTTGAGGATGCAAATAAAGTAGACAGTTTCAGGCAATGAATGCTGAATGAATCCTTGAATTGAAATTCAGAGTAGATTTTTTTCAGCCGTTTTTCGATTTTCCTTTCTACTCTCTCTCTCTCTTTGACATTGATTACTTTTCTCTATATCTGCTCACAGAATGAAAATACCCCCCAGTGTAAGAAAAGAGCACTAAAATTTATCCAGAATTTAAAAAAGAGTAAAATATGTATGCTTAAATGCTAACAGTTATGATAATTATACAATAATATTGCATGTTTTCAGTAAGAAGTTTTTTTGTATAAATTACTTTGTAGCGTTGTGTTTCTAGAGGTTACTACTCAAAGATAAATTGGAGTAATATTTTTTAAAGTTTTACTTACAGTTTAACTGCCACTTTTATACAGTGGAAATAGATTACGCAGATTTGTTGTAAGGTATAAAATTAACAGCGAGATTAATGAGTGTTAGAAGTTAATAGTTAATTGAGAAGTTTGTGCGATTAGCAATGCAGAGATTTTCATTTACAGTATGGTAATCAAATTCATCAACTATTAAGTACTTAGCGGTTAAAATCCAAGCACTTATTGGCTTTGACAGGGAATTCCAATTTGGAAGGTTTTCACATAAGTCTTATTGAACGTTGGATTCAACACATCAACGTAAACCATGTAGTCCCTGTCATTTTGTGGGAACAACAATTTAATATGTCTGTATTTATTTGAATCTAAGTCCCCTCCCCCCACCTTTCTAAGCTGTTCCCCAAATTCTCAATATATTTTTTTTAAAAAAAAATTAAATATTAAAAAAAAGCTTGCTGATATCTGTTGTTTACAAATATAAAAAAAATTAATTTGATAGCTAATAAGAAGTAAATAATTAGTTTATTTTATCAGTATTAAAAACTCTTAAAGATATACATGTACCTGCAATTGATCTGCCAGTCTCAGGTTTCATTTTACCCATCCAAATATTTTTTTCACCTTCGATTCTAAGGCTCAGCCGTTTTTCAATAGCATTAATGATAGAAAAAAGTGTGGCTTAAATTTCTATAAATACGGTAGCGTTTTTAATGAAATCTTGATTATTTAAGTAGTAGTTAATCTTCTGTGTAACTATTTAGTAGGAAAAAATTAAGTCTTAGATAATCATTAACTTAATTATTTGTGGTTGTAGATATTTCCTGGTGTTTTTTGTCATGGTGAGTACAATTGTAAAGTAGGATTCGAGAAACAATTTTTGAAGTGCTGTACATTAGGTGCTTGGTAGTCAGGCATTGAAGGGGGCATTATAACGTTTTTTTCTAATGCACTAACATTAAGAATAAAAGAACTGTTAATATCTATAATAACTTTATTTCTCTTAAAAAATAAGACACCTTTATTAATAAATTATTAGCGTTGGAAATTGAATTGCTATGTAAAACTTATCTCCTAATAGCTAGGGGTTTATATGCAGAGGCTCGTTTAAAAGAAGCATACCAGAACTCCTTATTTATCTATTTGTTTTAACTTGCAGTTTTATTTTCATAATTTAGTTAATACTATGCAAAACAATTGTATGGAGTTGGAAAAAACCTAAAAAAATATTGAAGAGTACTATTAATTTATAGTAAAATTATTTATTTTGTTCTAGTAAGGAATCCAAATTACGACGAAAAAGTTTAAAATATCAAGTTCAAAATGGATAACCTCACAATTGAATTGACACAGCGTTTCACAAACTGTGGGATACACCCCTAGGGGGCTGATTTCCATACCAGGGGGGGAGCGCGAGCATGTTGAAAAGTCAAAAACAAAAGATTTAAGAAAATTATTAACTTACTGAAAGTAAGAAAACAAAATACATTTTGACATAAAGAATAAAATACACATTTACACTTATGTAATATACATATATGTAAATTAGCACTAGAATTAGCATTATTTCCAGTTATCTCATTGGTTTTCCATATATAAAGTTATATACAAAAATTAGCACCTACCTTGATAATTTATACGGTTTATATTTAATCCCTTAAATATCGGTTAAAAATTACGCGATTCGCTCCTCAATGCCACCGTTTTACACGTAGTTTAGCCTATGTGGTGCCCTGGGGGGAGGGGGGGGGAGGAACAAATAAACAAATCCTCTGAAATAAATAAATGTGTCAAGGTCCTTTTGTTCCATTCCAAAGCCTTCGGAATATTTGTAAAGATAGCAGAGCACAGAAAAGATCGTTCTTCAGAAAGACGTACATATACGTCCGGAACAATTAACCCTTTGGCTGACCAAGACGCTTATATACACCGGTGGCACTTAAAAAGTCGTCAAAAAGTTCTATAAGAATTAATTTTAAGACATCCATGAATGAATGGTATTGCAAAAAATATATATGCTTTTAAAATAATTTTCTTAATATAATGCAAATATAATTTAAACATAAAATTCATAATGCATGCGAATAACTTAATGTATAGATAATAATATAATGCATGCTTTCATTATACTTGACCACTCAACTTTTCTCGCAAATTTTTATTTGCATATTATGTACGTAGATATGTAAAAATCAAAAATACCTGTATATTAAATTTCATGATACTCTCATATGTCATTTTAACCTGAATATTATTTTATCTATATAGTCAGGGCATCATTTAATTACAAAAATCAACCATTGTAGATTTTTTAACAAGATTTTAATAACAAAATTTTTGTTTCAGATAATAAGAAAATAAAATTAATGTCAATTTCCGCACAATAGAAATATATAATCAACTAATTTATTTCAACAGTGGATAAAGGTTATGGGAGACATAATCAATGTAAATCAGCATCAAAACTTTTTGTCTCATTTCACAAATAATTAATTCTATTTAAATGCTAACGAAATAAAGAAAGGATTTCTACTCCACCGACAAACAACCATTTGGAAAGGAAAAGAAATTAATTTGAATGCTAAACACAATGATGGTACACAGACATTGGGACTCAAGTCACAATACAATTGATGAAAACACGTAAAAACGAACTTTACTAGATTCATCTCTTTGGTACGATAGCTTTTAAATTCCAAAATTCAATTTAATTTCTATTCTTTCACCCTGACAAACATTGACCGAAACGCGTACAACATCTCCAGTACATTCATCTCATGTTTAATTTCTTTTACAATTGTGTTTCGACAACATAATGAAAAGTTTTCAATAGATAATTGTGTGTTTTCCGCTAAAAGATCACTATTATTCATTGCATGGGATTCTTTCCTAGAGCTGTTTAAACTTTTTTTTTAATTGTAACTAGCTCATCAGAGAAATAATGTCCCTTTTTCGCTTTATCTCTTAATCCCTAATCTATTATTTTCCATTCCATGCATTATAATGAACTTGAGTTTATTGTTGTTTTTTAAGAAACAAAATATTTATTCTACCCTCAGAAGTGTCAGTATGTAATTCTGTAAGAAAATAATTTTCACTTGTAGAAATATATTTGTGGTGACCTAAAGCCACCCCCCTACGCTAATACCTTTCTGACTATCTGAAAATCGGGCTGGATGTGTAGATGGACTTAACCCCCCGACATTTGAGTCGTGGGAAGAAGAAGAAGGCTGAAGATTTGGCAAGTACGGAATATGTTCAGTTTCCTCCACCCTATTTATTGCTAGGAACTGTTTGACGATATTGGCTGTGTGAGGAAGATCATTGTCATGAGCGAAAACACCATGAACCTTGTTGTACGTACTGGTGTCGTACCCTGCGTAGATGTTTCATGAAACAGGGCAAAACTTCAGTGTACCTAGAAGCATTCATCGTTGTTTTCTAGGTAAAATTTCTTTGTGGATAACGCCTTCACTATCAAAAAAGGTGACACTCACTTTTTCAATGTTTTCGTCACTAACGGAGGTCACCGATCTTCCTCTACGGGGGGATTGTCCGCAACACAATCCCGGCCTTCTCGAAAACAGGTGAACCACTCTTACACACATTTCATAGACATTGTTTGATCTTCATAAACAAGCACCAGCATCACATAAGTTTCTTTCGGTGCCTTGCCGTGCTTAAAACAAAACTTTAAATTAACCTTTTGATCGTTCATTTTCCTGTTTTCAGTTAAGAACAAACCACTAAACAAGCACTTTGTAAAACAAGCCTTACCCCGAACAAAAACGAAGCTCAAGTGAACAACGGTGGGGCAGATGGCCAAAACCTGAAGCGTTTTGTTTCGTCAGTGTTGCCAGATCGACCGTTCTGATTTAATTCAACGAAATTTATTGTCAGAGGTTGTATTTATATATACGTTTTTCCAAAATGCGAAATTTTAGATTGTGATTCTATCTGTAAAAATTATTCTGAAGGTTTTAGAAGGTGAAGCAATGCTCTTGACAAAGTTTGTGAAAGATTTACTTATTTTATTAACGGATTTATTTGCTTATATCTTTTTCTCCCCCAATACACTGTATAACTGAGCGTTTGTATAAAAATGGTAGCACTGTGAAGCAAATTGTGCTACATTGGAATTTTGGTTAGTTATAAATGCTTGTGTTTATAGTTTTTAACCCCTTTTTTTATCTATTTTTGTCTCGTTTCTCAAATATGAATTTCTTATGTATATTTATATTTCTTATGATCTTAAATATAATAATTTAGGAAAATGAACTATTTAAATTTCAAGGGGAAAAAACTTATTAACTTTGGCAAGTTATAGAGAATTAATTTTGCTATTTCTGATGTATATTGTAATTAGGACTATTTAGGTGCCGAATTTTTTTTAAACTTTGGAGTATAGACTATGGATTTTGAATTTAAACTTTTTTGTATACTATTTATGTACAAAAAAAAAGTTCTGTAGATGCGTATTAATAAGTAAAATAAAAATCAAAATTTTAAGATAGCAGCATAAAACTGCCAATCTTATTTAAAAATATAAAAATTATGCAATTAGTTTTTACTTTGACTAAATACGCATATTGCAACCAAAATGATGAACTCATGTGGTTTAAAATAAAGGACAAGTATGTAAAGAATTTAAATTAATTTTATCTTATTCTTATTTTAGAACCTATTGTGCGGTACTTTTCTGCTTCTCAAAAAAACGAATGTAAACTTAATAATCTTAAGCATATATACTTTAGGTTCGTGCATTAAGTCATTGCAAAATGTATTTACGTTAAAAGAAAATATCTAATTATCTATGCACAATCCCATTTTCTTCCATCGTTTGTAATCAAAATATTTCATTAAACGCACACACAGGTAATAGTTTAATCTTTTATAAATATTGGATTTTTATCTTGCATTAATTAGGTTAAGAAAATGGCCAGTATGTAAACATTAAAAAATGATAAACTATATAAGTTATAGTATTTTTCACTAATGCTTTTAAATCAGAGTTGCGCTTAAATTTAATCCACTCTTTAAGATTTTAAATTGTTTTTCAATTCAAAGATTCCCTTATATAAATACCATGGATGTGTAATAAAAATATCGTATGAAAAGTGTTCAAAATATTTATAACATGAATCTTTATAAAAAGCTTATTGTCAGTATAAATTTTTAAATGATTACAGCATTTTACTATAAATTTCATTTGAGCTGCTAAATCTTTGTGGCAGATTTTATACAGAGACACATATCGGAGTTGTTGTTATTGTCATGTCCTTCCCGAAGGGTAGGAATGAAAGTTACCAGAGCCTAAGACAGGTTGGACTTCTACACGATAGATGGCGACACCACCTATCTCCACCTCCAAAATTTAGGCATGGAACTGAAGAGGAGTGAAACATTCTCCAGCCCCCTGCTCCCATGGTTTGTACAGCGACCGCTTACAAGGCATTCGGACCCACTGATTTAATTAACACGTAATCCGTGTGTACTCGGGAGTATTTGGTGGCATCGGACATCGAACCCAAGCCAGAGGGTCTGGGTTTGATTCCCGATGCCACCAAAGTTTTATTAATATCAAACTATAAAGCAACAAGTGGTTATTGTTAAGGTCATGTCTTCGTCATGGTCAAGTGAGGAGTACGACAACTGAGTGACATCTTCTCTCCTTACTATCACGTCACGTCAAACGGAAGGATTTTGAGACATCACAAAATTAACGTACATCAACCCCTCTACGTCACGTGACAACAGCGGCATTAAAGCTCGAACTCATGACTTGCTGTCCACGAGTTCGTGAACATTTCCACTAGGCTACTACAGCCATGACTGATTCTTGAACATCGAATAGGAAAACGTATACAGGCCGCGATAGCGTAGTGGTCAAGTTAAACGTACTCATGATTGGCGAGTCATGAGTTCAGGACCAGTACCACTGAAAACCTACCGTGTAGGCGAGCGATGCACGTTCAATCTGTCGAAAGCTCAAATACCCTCTCGTTGATGTGTTGTGATGGTTAAGAGAAGGGTTCTAGCTCAGGTATCGTCCTTGTCTCTTGACCATGGTTCAAAATTACGAGGTCCGTCGCCAATAGCTCTCGTGTAGCTGTGAACAGTGCGACATTAATATTCACTCACTCACTCACGGAAGCGTATACATATGGAAATAAAATAACAATGACCATTTTCTGTATTGTCTGAGTAAATGTTTACGAACCAATTCGTGGAAAAATTGATTTAACAATTTATTCAAGTCTATATTTAAACTACCTATTCGATATCAAATATTTCATACGCATGGATTTAAAAAAAGAGCAATAA
Organism: Trichonephila clavata; assembly: GCA_019973975.1. Lineage (NCBI taxonomy): Eukaryota > Metazoa > Arthropoda > Arachnida > Araneae > Nephilidae > Trichonephila > Trichonephila clavata. The sequence continues at coordinate 11,917 of BMAO01028304.1, read as the reverse complement.
CAACATTTAGGTAAAATCAGTAATAACTGGAAATGACGATCAAGTATTTGCATATATTTGAATTCCATTTCATCCAAATCATTAATACTAGAATGAAAGAAATAATATATTTCCTCAGAACATTTTATATATTTAGACGAATGAAAAATGATCAAGTATTTATTTGGAAATTCTTACTAAAACATAATTTTAATTAACGAGTTCTTGGAAAAAGCATGTGTTTTTATCAAATTTCACAAAGCATCATGTTACAATGTTTTTTGCTTTCATTACCATTGCATATGAATTTTAAAGATGGTGCATAAAATGAGAAAAATTCAGAAATGAATTGTTCCATTATGAATAAAGAGGGTTTGGTTCTGAGAATTTGTAACAAGATAAATTCAAAAATGTTAAAATATTTATCGTGTGCAATGAAATTTAAGATTCAAGAGAAATCATGCTGCATTAGATTTCAAAAAAAAAAAAATGAATTTGCATCTTACCAGATTAAGGAACAAGTATGCTGGAGCTGTTCCAAAACATTGATATATTGTATTCTTTACTAAGCAAGATCTTAGAAAATAAAATTCCGATACCTTTAAAATATGTAATTGAATTTTCAATAAAATATATTATAAAAAGGCTTCTTTGGTGTGGTATATTTAAAAATTATGCATCACTTACACGTAAAACGTCACTAAAAATGCTTCAATATCAGAAATGCATCTAGATAATTGTAAATAGTAACAGTTAACGCCATTTTTTTTAATTATATGGGTCATACGGAAACGTCTGTTTTACATTTTTTCCTACCAAAATTTGGATATGGCTGAATTTGATTAGATTTAAATTAACACTAAAAGCCCTATTGGCGTCACTTTTTTTCAATTTTACGTGCTTTATATCGATTTGCAAATAAAATTTTAAATTTTTATAGTTTTTCATATATTTTAACTTCTTCTAACATGCTTCCGTGCGTATTGCGAGAAATTCTCATATTTCTATACCAATTATTAAGTTAAATAATCATAGAAATATCTAAAACAGCCAACATGGCTATTTATACACTCATAAGAAAAACGATATTTTCTTAAGTAAAAAGTATGTGACAGATAGTGATGATGGAAACTATTCTCGCACACTTTCATTCCTCAGTATTACTCCAAGCACTCTAATTCTTCGCTGAAATGTACACGAATCCAGCGACATTGGTATGCTACGGAATTTTTCTGAGGGAATCTACTCCAGCTGGAGCTGTAGTCAAAAACTGAACACGATGAAGATACTCATGTTGATAATGAACAAACCATTGAACGTTCTAGCACAATCTGATTCCCTCTGATATTTGCAAATAAGGAAGTTGATGCAGACATGAACGTTCTCAAGGATGAGGCAATATTTTTATGCCAAATTTTTTGCTAACAAAAAGTACACGTAGTCCACTCATTGCAAGAGGACCAACACATTTTGCTCTTCATAGTATTGGGATAAATCGTGCTTCGTCCCAGTTTTAACAGTGATGAAAACATTTTAAAATATGTTCAATAGCAGAAGCACGACATCATATCGGAAAAATCAGTAACTAGTAGGTTAACGTCTTCAACATAAAACATTCTTGTGGAGCAGAAGGTCATTCAACACTTCATGCAGATGATTGGTTGTACAAAAATATGGACCATCAGCGTTCAAAGAGGTAATAACACGCAATCCTTTCCATGAAAGTATGTGTTGTCTCTCGCATTTGATGTGAGAATGTGAAAAGCAGCTTAGCGGATGGATCATCTGGCTCTAGCTTGTAAACTGGTACAAGCTGAACGAAAATCAATTATTTGTGCTATAATTCTAAACAAGAAATTTATTCTTCAATATCTCCCAAATAAACTAGACAAATTCGAAAAGTTTTGGCTCACAACTGATGCTAAATCTAAATACTTTCTAAGTGACTTTTCCTTATTTGAACAAGGGTGAAAAATGTCCAGTTCATTTATAATTTAGGTAATTGTAATAGCTTGTTGATGTGTTTTTACATATATGTAACTCAATGCCCTTGACATAATTTACATTTAATTTTTGTACAACTTTCAAATTATCATCAGAAGCCTCGATTTTCAATTCAACAATTTGTTTTTACGATCACTGAAGATTTATGAATTGGTTGTTTTACACCACCCTCATCCCCAAATCATTCGATTAAGGCCCTAAAGTAAAAAAAAAAAATTTAACTCTCAATGTTGCAAGGGACACGATAAAACTTTCAAGTTGTGAGATATTTAAGAAATCAATTTGTAGTAAGTGTCTTATTGTCACTGTGAAGCAGTCAAGTTGTTTTACTTGCGATAATTTCTAATTGGGGAATACATTGTGTGCAAATTTGTATTGTTTTGTATTTTTAATTAAGTTTTCTTGTTACTACTTCTTCTGCTAAAGAAAGTTGTGTAATAAAATATATCGCATTGTATATATCTTCTGAATACTGTCATTTAAAAAAACCTCTTCAAGCATGAGGAAAGAATGAACTTTAAAAGCTCTAGTTAAATAATAAAAATTGAAAAAAACTTTAAAAACTATTATAAACTGTTATTTCAACACATTTTGTAAAAAATAATGATTTTAATTGGGTTGAATTTTTAAGGCAAAATGAATTCCAATGGCTGTCCTTTGTAAATCCAAAATACGGCTGTTCTAGTGATAACGTAAAGTTGTGAAACCAAACAAAATTATTTACAACAGATCTCGTAACTTCGGAGCTAGGTCAAGTGGTGAGGACAAACCTGAGATGGCACTCCTTTTTCTAAATTTCCCTTTTTCTTATATATTGTATCCATTATTTTCAATAGGTTTTTGCTCAGTATTATTAAACAGAAAGGGAAAAGGTTGGCTGGCCAAAAAACATGTTCAAACCCACTTTTATATAAATTATTTCATATTCCAAGTGTGTGGGCAAAAAGTCCATACAAATTTTATAAAATTATAAAACCTGGAAAATTAAACAAAATAAAAATTGTTTGCAGGTTTAGCATCGAAAAATCACGGTTTTTTTTTAAGATAAGGGGGGGGATTTAAAAACAGCGGATAGGCGGCGTTAAAGGGAGGACCAGCAAATAGCGAAGATAATGATAACAAATCATTTTCTATAGAAATATATGTTCCATAAGTCCACCACCACATGGCAGAGTGCAGAATGTCCAGCTGTAAACATGGCAACTCTGGCGGATAGCATCTTTCAATTTCAACTGATTGGATAGACGAGATCGATGAACCTGGTATTTTAAATATCCCTATAGTCAAAAGTCTGCTTGTATCAGATCTGGAGACTGAAGAGGCTATTGAAACTTGCAACGTTTACTAATGATTTTTTTTCTTCCCCGAAAGTATGTATCAAGAATTCCTAAACTGGATTTTCAGTTTGATGTATTCCTCAAAATTGCATAAATGTACCACAGTAGAAAGAGTACCTTTTTCAAGCAAAAAAGGAACAAACTTTTCGCGCAGAAGAGTTAAATAGCGTTGGGCATTTATTTTCACTGTTTTTTCACCCTTTTCCTGGATACTGTGTTTCAAAAAGAAAAGCCCTGTGCTGAAGGAACCTTTGACAGTTAATGGATATTCACGTCGCCATATAGCGAAAAAGGAGCTTCATCTGTCCACAAGACGTTAAAATCACAAGAGGAATCTTGTTCAATTTTGGAGAGATCCCCCCTCTCAAATTCTTCTCTCTATACTGTATCCAACTGTAAAAGTTCATGGTAAGACTGTAATTTGTATGTATACTGATTAAGAACATGAAGAATATTGCGTATTGGTGATGTTGGTAAGTTCAAACGTCTACCAGCTTCTCGAGCAATGCTAGTCTCTTCAGCGGATTCTAACGCTTATGTTTCCATTTCGGTTGCGCCAAACCTGTCTGCCTTAGACTTGGTCGCTCATATCTAATACGATATTCGAGCGGTCTAGTTTCCTCAAATCGCTGGAAAAGATTTATAAGGCACCAGTATTGTTAAAGGCCCTTTTCCAGTCTTCACATTTTTCTCAAGTCGGAATTTACACAGTGCAAAAGTTGCTGATTCCTCGTTCATGTAAAACAGCTTCACCAACAAAGCTTTGTCTTTCCCATTCAGCATCCTTGTTCACTTAGTTGGCAGGTTACGGAGAACTGGATCTAGATTACGAGCATCAGTATTTATAATCTCTTGTCTCATTTGCATATTTACAATAAACTTGATTATACCAGTGCCACCTATCAGCTGTTTCTGAATTACATTTTTTTATTTAAAAAAAACCGTGGATTATTGATACTACACGCGAAACCAGTTTTTATTTTGTTTAATTTTTTCTGGGTTTTATTATTTTTTACAGTTTTTACGGACTTTTTGCCTACTCTGTAAAAGAACTATCCTAAGAGAGTCAGCAATGTTTATAATACTGTAGCATCTATATATTTATATGTTCCTTTTTTTATAATTTCTAATTTATCCTTTATAAAATCTTATAACTGGTTTACCTTATAATTTCGGATTTTTAATTTTTGATGATTATTGATTATTCATCTCTCTATAGTAGAAAGTTTAAGTTGTATGTATATTTATATATACATATCTAATGATGAACTAAATTTCATTCCTTGCAAATAAAATGCATTGAACGATGTCGCTTTTGTAATTAAACTGAATAACATTGAGCTCTATGATGAAAAAAATATTGTCCTAGATTATATTCCACCCTTGTCAGGAGCCACTTTTGCTCTAATTCTAAGATATTTCAGTTAAGTATTATATGAGGTAAGATTACGTCCTCTATTCTACGGAATTCTGTTGTTTTTAAGAGAGTGAGGGTTTTATTAACGTCGCAACATAAAGCAGCACGTTCTGTATTGGAGACGGACCTCGTGATTTTATAGTTTATAGTCAAGTGTCGAGGACATTGCTACCCCATCTCATAACTTCGACACCACACTAACAGGAGGACATTTGAGTCTCGAGAAATTTAATGGACGCCGGTCCCTTCAACACAACGGAACTTCAACTGCACCAGGCTTCAACACAAAACAGCCTGCCACGAATTCCTGACCTCGACCTCTAAGCTAACGTAACCACCTTTTATTTTTGAACTCTCAGGCTCTATAACGCATTTTAATTTTATTTATTTAAAGAAATTTTGAAAATGGAAAGATCTTTCGTACATTCTTTCATTCTAAAACACGATTAAAAAGGTATTTTTCTAGCAGCCATGTCCATTAAAATATGATTAAAATAAAATCGTACAGATAAATCTTTATTCAAGACTTTTTAAACATAATAAATAAATTCGAAATTAACGTTGTATCACGTGATCAAACAAATAAAGATGTCAAGAAAAGGAATGTGCACTTCGGCAATACGGATTTGCTTAGAGGAAAAAGTGACTCTCACTTCTCACGATTTCTGAAGAACTATTAAACCTTCAGACTTTAAATTTCGCAGGCATGTTCATTTTATTGAGTAGAGATCTGCTGGATAGGACTTTCGTAAAAAATAGACCCTAAGTTGAGGTTGAGAGGAGTTAAGGGGCGTTAAAGATAAATATTTCCGTTTTAGTAATATTAGATCTACAGACTTTGAATTTTGTAAGCTTATTTATTTCTTGAATTGAGTAGAATTTCAAAGAGATCTATTTAAAGCTTTTGACATAAATTTACTCCTATAATAGCTTTCGGGAGTTATTGGGATGTAAAGATAAAAGAAAGTTACCACTTTCGAGCTACAAGAAATATAGTAATAATATTTGTTGTGCATGTTTCTTTAGTTGAATTTAAATTCACTAAAAATGGGTGCTAGAGAAACTAACGCTTAAAGATGGAACTTGTAGACCTGAAATTTAACAAGCATATTTACGTTGCTAATTACAAATCCAGTAAGAATAGGTTTTGATGAAATCCATTTTGAGGGAGGGAGCGTAAAATATAATTTTATTTCAATTTTGAAAGTTCAAATCCTGTCCTTCTTTATCAGTAGGTAGTAGTTAAAAGAATATTTCTTGATACAATCGAACGCTTATCTCTAGGATTAAACATATATATATATGTTACAATATAGCAATATCTATAAAAGACCTGAATTTCATTTATCATAATTCTAACATATTTTAGAGCTATGCAGTTACAAAATATGTGAGAATATATAGTCAACACTTCCAATTCTCTTCTAAAGAAATTTTGACTATATGTATATACTATATATATATATATATATATATATATATATATATATGTATATACACTCACTTCCAAAAGTTAAGCACGAAGATGTAAAATGCAAAAAAATCAACAAATACTGCTTTGATTGACACAAAATTTGGCAGTAAAGTAGCATATATATTTATACATAGAACAAAATCAATAATTATATATACAGAAATGAAAACAATATTAAATTTTTGTAAGTTATCAGATAATATCATACTGGAACCTTAAACATAATTATGTATAAAGTTAAAATAAACAGCATAAAATGAAAAAAATGGACATTAATAGGATATGTGATCCCCCTCATCTATATGCAAGGTTTACACCTTCTGACCATGCTTTCAATTAAGTGGTCAACCACCGCAGAATTAAGCAATCGCCATTCTTCCTGTAGAGCAGTTTCCAGCTCAATAAGAGTGGTTGGAGGTGGAAACGTTAAGATACAGCACGGCCGAGAGCATCCCAAAGATTTTCAATGGGATTAAGGTCGAGCGAATATGCTGTCCACGCCATACGCGCAATCCCTTCACTCTCCAGGTAGTCATCGCCGATGTCAGTTCTATGGGGACGTGCGTAATCGTTTATTAAAACAAAAGTAGGGCCAACTTCTGCAGCGTACAAACTCACAATGGGTTCTAGGACTTCATCTCGATACCGGACAGCCGTCACAGAACCCCGTTTAAAGATGTGCAGGTCGGTGCGGTATCCTAATGAAATCCCTGCCCACACCATAATGCTTCCGACTCGTAATGCGTGATTTTCGGTGATGTTTTGGGGCTGATTGCGTTCCACTATATCCTTATACGCTTGTCATCTGGATCCAGAGTACATCTTGACTCATCAGTAAACATGACATTGCCCCAATCAGACACAGTCCAATTGCCATGTTCCCGGCACCTCTTTAATCGTGCCCCTCTTGATTGGATGAATAGAGGAATACAAACTCGAGGTACTCGGGGATACAATCCATTCATATGTAATGTTCGGCATACAGTAGCAGCAGATACAGCCCTATCAATGGCCGCTGTAAACATAGATGTCACACGTGTGGAAGTCCTCTGCGATTCCGCTTGGTACAATAGAATATATCGATCTTCCGCGGGGTTCTAACCCTTGGCGACCACCTACGGCCTTCGGACAACCTGTCTGTGTGGTATGGAATCGTTTCCATCAACGTGAAATTACAGAATGATGAACGCCGCAGAAAAGAGCAACATCTGTGATCGACTGTCCTGCTTCAATGTGCCCCACAGCACGCCAACGCTCAGAATCTTCCATTTGTTTTCTGGAAGTCATAGAAATACGCATGTCTTGAAAACAAATTGTACGAAAGTTTTATAAACACCTTCTATCAGCACTTACTATCAATTTCTGTAACCCTTCATAAAGCTGGCTTCTTATAAAACTGCCCTTTTTACATATTTCTTGACATGAAAGCACGATTGGCACTCTTCAATTCTGATTGGCTTCCAGAAATTAGCATTTTCTTCTCCGTGCTTAACTTTTGGAAGTGAGTGTATATATATATAGTCAAAAAAGAATTGAAATTGCAAGATAACCAGACAATAACCGGCTCTGCATTTTGAAATAAATTTTTAGGTAAGTTAACTTTTTCGCATAAAGGATTTAGATTTTCTATTCATTATTTTCAATAGGTTTTTGATTTGTATTATTAAGAGAAAGGGGGAAGGTCGGCTGGCCACAAAACATGTTGAACCCCATCTTTATATAAATTATTTTATACATTAGCTGTCCTACTTCAGTAATGTTTATAATACTGTGGCACCCATTCTTTTAGATTTTTTATATTTAACTCTATTATTTTTATTTTTCATATATCTTTTTAAAAGCTATTGTCATGAATTCAGGTCTTTTGAAGATCTTGCTTATATATATATATATATATATAACATAATTATTCGTCTGTAAAAAAGAACAGTTCATATCTCTCAACACTTTCTTCCATCCACCAAATTGCTGACCGAAAGCAGTCTCTGAGACTATGAAATTGTTGGGGAATGTCATCTTTTATTACACAAAAAGGTGGCTTCAGATGACCGAAAGAAGTTTGGTCAGCCATCTGAGTCACTTTTATTTTTTGTGTCGCGGTCGTTGTCGGAATAGATCAAGAATGATTGGGGATAATTATGTATGGGGAAATAAAAGCATGGGAGCTTCTTTGAGTAATCAGTGCTTATTTAGGAATAGGAAATATCTGAAACGGCATTTGATATTTTAATGGATTTTCTATTTAATAGCAAAAAGTTTAATAATCACTAAAAAGTAGTAAGAGAAAATAAGTTTTAAAGTAAGTGCATCCATTAGGAAATATAATTAATCTTGAAGGTAGACAATAATTATTGAGTGGATGGAGAAAACTAAGAAAATAAAAACATTGCTAAATACCGTGTGAAATATTAATAGTCGTCCGTAGTAATTCATCTCATATAATTATCATTGTTTTAAGAAAATATTCACTATTTTGAAACTTAAATTCTCTTAAGCTCTCTTTGAAAGAAGGTATTACGAGTGATAATCATGAAAATGAGCACTTACTGCCCTAGTAAAAAAATTAAGTAAATGGTAAATATAATTAAAATTACTCTTTTTGAAGTAATATAGTAAGTATTCTCGCTTTGTTTTAGTTATACATTAATTCTATTCATATTTAAAATATAATTTATAGCTTATTTTTGAATTTTCTCCTTTAAATGATATTTCCTTTCAAGATAATCATATTATGTAAAGTATTACCTTATTAATTGTTCGTATTAAATTAAATCAAATATGTTACATTGGTAATGTAAAATATAAAAGTATAATGAATTCTTAATTTAATAACTCTATCCTCGAGTACTCCGAAGCTGACTAACAGTTAAAAATAAATTTATTTGTGTTATATATTTCTTTTTGTTTATAAAACTTGTTTAAACTTTGTTTTAAAGTAAAAATTAATTGCTGCATTTTGTTTTTGGTATTTTTCAATTTCTATTATAGTTCACAATTTCTCCCTATATATATATTGTTCAAATTTTCAATCGTTAATAAAATACTTTCTATTCATCCGATCAAGTTCAAATTAATTTTTTAAACCTGTAGTGGATGACACTTTAATGTTAATACGGTTATTTTTCAAACACTAATTCATTAATTATCAGTTCATCAATTCAATTAATAACCAGTTTTCAACTCCAACTTAGATTCGTCTACACTGTTGTAACAATGTAACTGATAAAACAATGACAAAAGGTGGCGTGTCGGAAACCGGTTTTTCAGCCAAATTAGCTAAACCGCGCGTGCATTGTTGCAACAATTCAGACAAATCATGCTTTTTTTTCAATTCCTACTATTAGTTCACTTTCTCCCTATGTATATATATATATATATATATCTTGTTCAAATTTTCAACCTCTAATAAAATACTTTTTTTTCATCGATTCACAGTAGCTATTGATTTTTTTTTATATTACTTGTTATGTGTCAATTAAAACATACACCTTAACGATAACGACTCTATTTATTGAGAAATTTTAACATGAGATTATACTGATAATAGATCAGTAATAATAGTATATAATTTATTTCTAATAAAATACACTATTACTGTTTAATTTCTAATAAGTTTTTAGATTTATTAATTATTTGTTAACGACGTTCTTTTAGAAGAAGCACGAGATTTTTAGCGACGAATCTCGCGATTCGTTAAATCTGCCGAGTCTCAATGTCCTCCCGTAGGTGTGGTATTGTAGTTAGGAGAGAGGGTGCCAGGTCAGGTGTCGTCCTCGTTTCATGACTACGGTTCACAAAGACAAAGTCAGTCCCCAATAGCCATGGTGTTATATTATACACTCATGTCCATAAATTAAGGATAATGAAGTTGAGGCAAAGTAAGAGACAGAAACAAAACAAATTTGACTTATTTGTAAAGTCTATTTATTAAACAAAAGGTAAAGAGCAAAAAAGATGCTATATGACATAATTAATAACATAACACATCATGTGTTTTGACATAATTAATGTTTGACATAATTAATAAAAATTGCGATTTTTACTCCCTCGAGCAAATTTCAAAAAAGAACCTATTTACAAAAAACAGTATAACATGGTTACTATGATGGTTAATACGGAGTATGTCTCAAGGACGATGCAATACAGGCCTTACAACGCCTACGCATACTGAGTATCAAATTATCAATCTGATCTTGGGGAATATTACACCTTTCATATAGCAATGCCTTCCGAAGTTCCGGTAGACAGGTGGGAGGCAGTTGACGGGCTGCAATTCGTCGGCAAAGCATATCCCACACATGCTCTATTGGATTCAAGTCCGGTGAGTATGCTGGCCAATCCATACGGGTGATATCCTCCGATTGAAGGCATTCGTCTACAAAGTTTGCATGGTGAGGACGAGCTTTGTCATCCATAAACAGAAATTTAGCACCCATGGCGCCCCGAAAAAAACGTACATGTTGTTCCAGAATGCTATCCCGATAGATGTGGCCTGAAATCGTTAGACTCTGAAGATGCGGGTCAGTTCTGGAACCAAGAATAATTCCTCCCCAAACGAGCCACCCTGCACCACCGTAACGGTGAAGTTCAATGGTGTTCTATTGGTGATAACGGGTACCTGGCGCTCTCCGTATGAAAGTCCGGTGAGAATGAGACTGCAAACTAAACCTGGACTCGTCGGAAAACATTACACAAGACCACTGTTGCGGTGTCCATAATGCATGCTCTCTACTCCAGGTTAATCACAGGCAACAGTGAGTTGTGGTAAGGGGAACACATCTGACAGGCCTACGAGCATATAGACCAATCTGCCCTAAGCGTCTGTACACGGTCTGCCTTGAAACTATCGTACCGGTTGCTAAAGAGAGCTGACGAGACAAGTCTGATGTTGTGCTCCATCTGTTTCTTTTGGCAGTAACTGCCAAATACCGGTCCTCATTCGGCGTTTTAACTCTGGGGTGACCTGTGCTGTAACATCTACTCACATTACCATCATTTTGGAATCGTTCCCAAATCCTGGCGATGACACTCTGGGCGATCCCAAGTTCCTCGGATACTTCCAGTTTTTACGTCCACATTCCAGTCGTCCGATAATTCTACCACGTAAAAATCATCCAATATTTCCTTTATGCCATATATATACGGCTATTGCACTGAAAGGCTTTTAAAGCGCTTGTGAACAATTTTACTTCTTTGCCACCATTCCTTCTTACACTCTCGTCATTGTGTCATACTATCCACGCCATCTGGTGGTTTCCTGTAATTTGCATATTCTTCTTCAAGATGTGTGTGATAATTCTACAGGTGAAATTTTTATTTTCGAGTTCAATTTCTGTGTGATTCTGAATAATCCTTAATTTTTAGATATGAGTGTAGATTGATGTTTAACTTTCACTCACTCGCAATTAACAAGATTGGCTAAATAAAAACTATAACTGAGCGGTCAACTCCTAAATATTGGCAAATTTAAAACTTCGACAGGTTTAATGTCGATGCTTCTCTATATGAGAATTTTTAAGGGGCATTAAGAATCGAACCCAGTACTCGTCGGAAATAACTTAGTTGAGGACCTCGTGGTCATGATTGCTAGGCAACCATGTGTTTGTGACATATTTCTCCAAAAAAAAAAATTGACATTAGAGCTTTGAAGTTAAATTACATTTAATATGAATCTTAATCTCAATTTAATATGATTTTTACTAAAAA
>BMAO01028303.1:0-36801 GCA_019973975.1 Trichonephila clavata | reverse complement strand
AGAGAATGCCTTTTACTTAGAGGTCGCATTGCGTCGTCATAAGTTACAGCATGAATAGCTGTCAGAATTCAAGAGCGGAATAATCATAGGGATCATGAAAAATTGGTGGAACATTTGGCGAGTAACTCATCACCTGGATCGTTCTGACTTAATTGTGATGATGTTTTCGGATCAGTGGACAAGAAAGAGTTCTCTTACACGGCGACCAGGCTCAGGATGCCCTCGACAGAAATATAGTCGAGAAGAACATCTCATCATAGAAAACACACCTATGGCTCCAACTGCCTCATTGGCCCCTATCCATACACATGCACCACCTTCACTATGGGCCTCTTTGTCAGTCCGTGCCATCGCAAGGCGGCTGCCTGAATAACAGCGCCAATTACACGTGTAATCCATTGACATCCACTCATCACTACTTCCGCTTGTAATAGTGTCGAGCGTGAAGGGTTTGGACTGCAACCTAAAAGAATTTGGTCTTCTTCAGCGACGAATCCAGATTCAATTGGGGCAATGATGACAAAAGAGTACGCGTGCGGAAGTCCCGTGTTGAACGTGGTAAACATTTAATTCCTTAAAGGGAGTGAAAGTAATATGAAATAATACTTTTTAGCACTGGTTAGATAAATGTTTAAGAAATTATTAAAATAATTGAAAATACAGCGAAAAAAATATTGTGACTATAAAATGTTTCAATGAAATTACTTATATGAATTTCACAGATATATCGCATAATCATATATTGTTAATACAGGGAGCTGAAAATTCAAAACAAAATCCTAAAAAATGGATTAAAATTCATTAGAATCATAGGGAAAAGAATGAACTTTAAAACTTCTAATAATGCTTTGCTTTCAATTGTTTCTCTTAATTCAGTATAGGGTATTATTCAAACATTTATTTGTTCAATGTACTCTTATCATGGTCTACTCATTAAAATGTCTGGAATATAATAGTAATAAAGATTTTAAATCAGTTTCAAGATATTTTACTGTCTAGATTTTACCAGGGGAAATATTTTCATAAGAATGTTTTATTAGGTAAAAATTCTTTAGTAGTCAAAAATAATTATGTTATTCTTAGGAAGCACATGAGATTGACACCCATGCTCATGCAACAGATACATTTAAAAGTAGATACAGCATGAATTAGAAAGACACAAAAGATATAATTTAAATAATATTAAATTTAACAACAGAAAGCCAAGTATGGTTTGATGTTTATCTCTTCATTGAAAAATGCTAAATTCAACGTTTTTCGAGGTATAAGAAATTTTAAAAAATGCAAAAAATGTTCAAGATTTAATAAAATTCTTAGAAATACGTATTAATAGAATAAAGAAACACGTAACTGCTGGCATAAATATGTTTGCTAGATATTTACGGATCATTGAAAAATAAAAAAGCCGGATATACATTTGATATAATAGCATAATTAACTATTGATTTATACGTGTCTCTGGCTTATTTATAAATATTATTTTGCATTATTATGCATATGTTTGTATAAATTCATTTCATAACAATTTCTTACACTTTCGAAATATATTATTATCGCAATGACTGTTATTTTCCTAGTAGATTCTTGAACTCTAGTTAATAACTGCATTCAGTGTGATAATCATATTCAAAACATTAACAGAATAAATTACATCATCATAAATTTATTTCCTATAATAAAATATTAAATTTAACATAAATTCATTCTAAAATCATGAAATGTTGATAATTGAGTAAAATGCCTGTAAACTTAGACAGTCAAAATACAAGTACAGTAATTATCTTACACAGTATACAGAAATAAAAATCAGATATCTCAAATTGTAACAAATAGGCTAAAATCAGGTTAGGTGATTTTTATATTCGTGTTTTCCTGGGTAATTTTTTTCATAATCATGAAAATATATCTAGATTCAAATTAGATTGATATGTAGTTAAAGAGTTGACAGTTTCTGTCATTATACACCATTGATTTCCAAAGTGGTCTACATCGACCCCCAGGGGTCTATGACAACCTCCTAGTGGTCTACATCAGCCAAAAATTTATTTGGGGGTCCATGAGGTGATAGTGGGGGTCTGATAGTGGCTCTCATTAAACTAGACTGTGACTTTAATTTTAAAAAAAATGTGCAATCAAGGGGAAACCAAATTTTACCTATATTTAACAGATTTATTTACTAAATTTAAAGAGGTTAATTTGCACTAACAAGGTGACAGCATAGATTTTATTAAACCAAGAAACATTTCAGCTTTTCTTTCCTGAGTTAAGCTAAAGAAGTATAGTACTGGAGGTGCCGAATTTTCTAAATTAGTCACATACAATCTGTCAGAACGTTTTAACCTACGTTCAACATTTAAATGCCTTTTATTGAAACCAGGTTTGAGAATTATTTGACTATGGCAATACCACAATAGGCAATGAATTCATATGGTCATATTGAAAAAAATGTCATGTAACAATAGGAACTGATCATAATAAACACTAACGAAGCTCTTAAAGCTTAGAAACGGTTGCTAGCAATTTTGGGGCTTTAAAAAGTCAAATCTGTTATTTGTCCCAATTTATGGAATATCGTGAGGAAGTTTTTCATTGCTTTTCCTAGTGTGAAGGAGTTTAAGCGCAGAAAAAATAACTGGAGACCAACAAAGGAAATTTAAGGTTAAACCAAACAAGAGTGATACCAAATGTTGAAAATTTGATATTATAGTGCTAGAGATTCATCCCTCCCATTAAAATCATTTGTTTGTTGTTTAGTTAATTTATTCGGCAGTTTTATTTATTAACTTTTAATTTAATTAATTAGCATGTGCTTTTTAAATTTCAAACACTATACTTCATTGCAGTTAGAAATTTAATTCTTATAAAGTAGAAGTAGTAGTACCAGTGTCAAAAAGACATTTAAGTTGATAAATATGTGAAAATTCAAAATTAATTAAGCAGGGGTCTACCCCGAAACGGAAAAACATGGCAAGGGGTCTATGAGACAAACAAGTTTGGGAACCTCTGTTATACACAATGCCCGCTTTAGCCCATTGCCATTCTCTTATCTTCGAAAAGGTTGCTGCTATATTCACATAAGTGGCGTCTAGGTATAGTAAAGTAGTCATGCTCTATTGAATAAAACTACTTTCAGTACCACCTGGTGGGAAACTGCAAAGTTAGAATGCTTAGCTCGAAAATGAAACGAGATAAGGGACTTACAAAGTTATAGAGTAACATCGATTTAGTACGAAAAGATGCCTTGTTGACATTCAGGCAAATAATGAAACGGTTATTATTTTACAGTTAGTATTCACGCATTTTTTTTCATGAGTTCCCTACTCTGTGAAGTGAGAAAAACTGTTTGAGAAAGAAAAAACAAAACTATATATAAAGTCATAACAGTGTTTCTAAAACTGTGTAGCACCCTTCACAGCAAGGGAGCGTAATAACTCTACGAGAAAGGCGTGAGTATTTTTAAAAAAGTCAAAACCAAAAGATTATTTTAAAAAAATAATAACTCATTGAAAGCAAACAAAATACATTCCGATGTAATAAAGAATAAAATTAACATTGACACTGATATAATGCACTTTTAAATGTATCAGTATTGAAAAATGTATTTTATAATTAATTTAACAATACTAAGTTAAGAACAAATTTATAATAATCACCAGTAAACCCATGACCTTGTCACAAGAAAAATTATGTACAAAAATTAACACTTATCTTGGTAATTTGTATGGTTTATTAATAATCTATTCACTGCTGATTAAAATTTACGTGATTCGCTCCTCAATGCCTCCGTTTTCCACATAGGCATGCGTATGTGATGTATTGGGGGAGAGGGAAAGAAAAGGAATAAATACGGAAATCCTTAGATATAAGTAAATCCTTCGCAAGCACTGTCAAGGGTCTTGTGATGTATTCCGAAGCCTTCGAAATAATTTGTGCATCGCAGTGCATATAAAAGATCGTACTTCGGCAAGACGTACATATACGTCCAAGGCAGTTAATGCATCAGTTTAGTGAGAAGTATATATACGCGCCGAATGCACTCAAGAGGTTAAAGTTGTATTGTAGCTTTGGTGTCAAAATACAGTGTTACTGAATTTAGTGCATTGTTATTTCTATGGAAGGAGGCGGTGCGATGAAAATTATGATTGAAAATTGGGTCGGAAATATTGAAAGTTTTAGAAGCACTGAGAAATAACAATTTACGTGGACTGTTTTTTAAGTAAGGTCCGTTTGTTTTCTTAAGAAAATAACGATAATATTTAGTTTTAAAAAAACCTTTATTTTAGGATTGTACATACTTTTGCCTATTTTTTATACATAGTTGCCGATTTTATTAGTGTACTTGTCAAAAACCTTAAAATTACGTTTTGAAAATCCTCTTCAAAGAAGTCTGCCGCCTGGTCGGACAACCCAGAGTTCACGGTCGCTTTCACTCCTTCGTTGTCACTGAAGCGCTTCCCGCCAAGACTGTGTTTGAGGCACCGGAAGAGCATTGTAAAACAAAAGGCACGGCATACTGTTAAAAAGTGTTTTGCTCCTCCACGACAACGCAAGGTCCGACACTTCTCGAACTTGGGAGTTTTTCTGAGCATGTTCTATACAGAGCCCCAACCTTGCTCCCCCATCGATGTTCACCTTGTCCGGTACCTCAAACACAGTCTTGGCGGGAAGCGCTTCAGTGACAACAAAGTGAAAGCGGCCGTTAACTCTTGGCTGTCTGACCAGGCGGCAAACTTCTTTGAACAGGGTTTTCAAAACGTAGTTTTAAGGTATGAGAAGTGCATTAATAAAATCGGTAATTATGTCGAAAAATAGACAAAAATATGTACAATCCTAAAATAAAAGATTCTCATTATGCTTTAAAAAAAACAAATGGACCTTGCTTAAAAAACCGCAATCATGCCTTCATTTGAGATGTTCAAACTTCTCACGGTCAACTACAATGCACATTTGGATCTTCGTTTGAATTTTACGTTGCGCACATGGAAGCACAGAGTGTAACACTATGACACAAGCGTTCGTCATGCGTCATTTAAGGTCGTTCAATGTTTTTGGAGAGGTTGCATACATTTGATGTTTCAGGTGTCTCCCTTAAGAAAAAAGCCAGTGAAGTCAAATCCGACGAACGTGGATTTCATTCTTTGACACCACCATACCCAATTATTGGACCAACATAACTGTACCAACTCACAAAACACATCCAGGAAAGCAGTAGCTCATAATTGGGTATGCTTTAATGTTCATACTGCAAACGGTCTCTTGTTTTGAAGTAAATATAAATATTTTTTTTCAAAGAGAAACCGTATTAAGACTATGTTTTACAAAATTGTAATCAAACAAGTAATTAATGTTACACTTTCATTAAATTGCTTTTTAAATAAAACATTTCAGTCCAAATAAATTAAATTTCAAATATTGGTTCCAGATTTTCATAAATTTTAAAAAGTTACAGCTAATGTTTGAATTTTACATTTGTTTCCTGAAGCATTTGTCAAAAGGTAATATTTTAAAATGAGTATTGAACTTTTTGAAAAACATCAAATCAATATTAATGTACATTAATATTAATGTACATTAAAAAATTAACACACAACTATTCTTTATTTAAATCTAATACAAGTATCGCATTCTTTTCTAAATTGAATTAAATTATTAAGCGCAGAATATATAGTTAGAACTCTTTATATTTTTCTCTTTGGGATCGAATCACATTTTTTTAACTCAGTAAAACCTTTTTTTTTTTTTTTTTGAAGAAAAACAAAAAAGTCGCATACTTGTGAAAATTCCATTAGAGAAGAAATAAAGGATGTATTTTTTAAGGAACTTTGGAATGTGAAGCATAGTCATGTTCTTTATATCTATATCGAGAGTAAAAAGAAATTCTATTCAGAAAATCGACATAATTTTATATTTTGTTTTTTCGAGGAATTCGTGACAAAAGAGAATAAATTTTTACTAGTTTTACTGGGATAAGAAAGTAAAAATCTAGTATAAAAAATAATGAAAAATTTTAAGATATATATTGAAAAAAATCGAATATCGCTTTTGTTCTAAGGAATGACGAAATAAATATATATATGACGAATATTTGAATTTATCTAACTAATCAACCGATATTTAACATCAAATTGATCATAGATTTAAATATGTTCCAAATAAAAAAAGTTTTTCTTTTTGCAATTAAAATATTGCTGAAAAAAAACATTATTTTCCAAATGAAAACTAAAATATGATGCCTTTAAAATTAATTTCTGTGATGAAGGAAAATATAATTAAACTCCTGTTAATTTAATGAACAAGATTCCAACAATTAAAACGAACTGAGGTAAACGAGTAATATAAAAAAATTAAGTCAATTCCTACTTAGTTTAACAAAGAAAATTTTTTTATTTTAGTCTATTTTTTTATTAAATAATTGCAATTAATATATATATATGTATAAGCATATGACATAAAAACAATATTAAATGGTGAAATACACTGTGGCCACCGTAAATGCGACACCAAGAAAGACAACGGATAGCACAACGAAATTTATTTTGTAGACAACATGTTGACCAACTATCAAATGATTAAATTTATAGACTTCTGCGAAGTGTGGTTCCTGCCAGAATCAGTAGCCAGAGTAGCCACCATTGTTGGAGATCACCGTTGCTACACGCCTCGGCATGGATTCAAAGAGACTTTGGATGTGTTCTTGGAGTACAGCACACGTTGCCAAAGTTGATCTGGTGCGGCAGCCGCGGGTGTAATCTGGGTCAATCGTTGAGCAACCATAGATCACATGTTTTCTATAGGCGAAAGATCCGATGAGCGAGCCGGCCAGGGAAGCAATTCAATCTAGTGATTGACGAAGAACCTTTGGAAAATGCGTGCCACATGTGGTCGCGCATTATCCTGTTGAAATATGGCGGTGGCCAAGCCCTTAAGGTAAGGAAGGACAACTGTGGATCCAACACCTCAGAGATGTAGCACTGGCTGTTTAAAGTACCGGCAATGCGTACTAGAGGAGAGCGAGAGTGATATCCAATACCACCCCATATCAAAATATCCGGTACACGACCAGTGTGGCTGTTCAGCATCCTCTTTCCACGGCGTCTTCAGACTCGAATCCGACCATCGTGGTGTTGCAAATAGATGCGTGACTCGTCAGTAAAGACAACTTCATTCCATTCTGCCGCCCACATTCTTCTTTCATCGCACCATTGGCGGCAAAGACGTCTGTGGTTTTGGGTCAAGGGTAGATCAAGCAATGGACGTCTTGCGGACAGACCACTCTGCTGTAAACGGCGTCGAATGGTACGCGCAGGCACTGAATGATGCGTTACAAACTCAATGTGCTGTGCTATGGTTCGTAATGTGACTGAGCGATCCGTCACTGCCATGTGCACAATCTGCCTGTCCTCAAGTGAAGTAATGCACTGAGGTGGATGCGATCGACCACGACGGTCCGTCGTACTCTAATGCCTCCAACGGTCACATATCCGCATTACAGTTGCTTGGTTTCGTCCAACATGCGACTACCGATTTCCCTGAAAGATAATCCACTTCCTCGGTAGGCCACTATCCTTCCTCAGTCGACTCGGGTACTTGATCAAAAGCTGATCGCTGTTTTCTACGAGACATCAAAAAAACACAAGACAAAAACAAAAAGCCAAACTTGAAATCGTCGAAATCTGCAAGCCTTAAATAGCGCTTTGAAGGTGCGCCACAGGCGTGCCGTGATGTGTGTCTGCGCTGAAATTTTAATCGTTTGCATATCTCACCTCTGCTATGGTTGTTGTAAATTTCATGTTATTTGCGGACTTCCTTCAGGGTTGTTGCATTTGAGGTGGCCACCAGTGTAGAAAGTGCAGTTTTTCTCTCTATATAAGGTGTTAAATTATATTTTTGTTTGTGATCATTTATTCACTAATAAAATGAAAAAAATGCAATTAGTATAGTAAAAAGAAATCACATTCTCAGAAATTAGTCCATCCCCGGTGGGATTCGAACCCACGACCTTTGAATTAAAAGTTCAACGTGCTATATATTATGCTACAAGGACACAACAAGCGACTTTCCTTTTTATATAACGTGTTGGACTATTATTTTTGTTTCTTACTATTTATTCATTAATTGTACAACTAATATTTGTAAAAAACTGTATTAACAATAAGTGTCATCCACAAGTTTAAAAAAGGAGAAAAGTGATTCACTCCCTGACTGACTAATCACGATATATCCGGAACTATTCAACCTACAGACTTAAAATTTGGTAGACATGTTCCTTTCAAAGAGTAGAGATAAGCTATGAACGGAGTTTGCAAAGTTCGAACTGCAAGGGGCGTTACAGGGTTTAAGGCGTGTTATAAATAATTGTTTCCATTTTTACACTACTCGACGTGCAATCCTGAAATTGGTTAAGCAGATTCCTTTCATAGAGTAGAGATCCGCTACAAAATGAGTTTGTTCAAAATTGACCCCCGAGTGGAGTTGCGGGGTGTTATAGGATTTTCATTTTTAAGTTATTAGACGCACTGTCTTTAAATTTGATAAATAAATTCCTTTCATAGAGTAGAGCTCAGCTACAAGATGGGTTTTGGGAAAATAGACCCTAAGTAGCGTTGCAGGGGATTATGGGCGTAAGAGATAAATATTTTCGTTTATAAACTACTTGACCTACCTGTTTGAAAATTGCTAGGACTGTTTATTTCATGAAGTAAATATCCCCGACAAAATGGGTTTTGTGAAAATTGACACCCAAGTGGCGTTGCAGGGGATTAAGGGCGTAAGAGATAAATATTTTCGTTTATAAACTACTTGACTTACCTGCTTGAAAATTGCTAGGCATGTTTCTTTCATGAAGTACATATCCCCTGCAAAATGGGTTTTGGGAAAATTGACCCCCAAGTCGGCTTAAAGGGCTTTATAGGATTTTCATTTTTAAGTTATTAGACGCACAGTCTTTAAATTTGATAAATAAATTCCTTTCATAGAGTAGAGATCAGCTACAATATGGGTTTTGGGAAAATACCCCCCCCCCCAGGTGGCGTTGCAGGGATTAAGAGGCGTAAAAGATAAATATTTTCGTTTGTAAACTACTTGACCTACCTGCTTGATAATTACTAGGCATGTTTTTTATGAAGTAAATATGCGCTACAAAATGGGTTTTGGGAAAATTGACCCGCAAGGGGTGTTAAGGGGAGATAAAAATAATTATTCCTATTTTTAAACTATTAGATGCACAGTTTTGAAATTTGGTAAGCAGATTCCTCTCATAAGGTAAAGACACGCTACAAAATGGGTTATGTGAAAATCGACCCCCAAATGGCGTTGCGTCGCTTAAGGGGCGTTATAGAGTAATTACTTCCATTTTTAAACTCCTGGAAGTACAGTCTTTAAATATGATAAATAGAATCCTTTCATGGAGTAAATATCCACTACATAATATGTTTTGTAAAAATCGACTCCCAGGTGGCGTTGCGGGGGCTCAAAAGGGTTATAGATAATTGTTCCTATTTTAAAACGTGCAGTCTTGAAATTTGGTAAGCAGATTCCTTTCGTTGAGTATAGAACCTCTACAAAATGGGTTTCGAGATAAATAACCACCAAGTTTCATTTCGGGGGATTAAGGGGCGTAATAGATAATTATTTCCGTTTTTAAACTATTCAATCTACCTGATTAAAATCTGTAGGCATGTTCCTTTCATGGAATAGAGTTCCTCTAAAAAAGAGTAAAACAAAAATCGACCCCCAAGGAGGGTAGCGAGGAGTCAAGGGGTGTTATAGGGGGGGAAATCCTGTTTAAGAATTATTAGACCTGCGTACTTGAAATTTGTTAAGCATGTTTCTTTTGTTGAATAGGGATCCACTAAGAATGCATTGGGCAGGAATCAACTCCTGGGGAAGCAGGGGATTACTGGGGCGTGTTAACAGAAAAAAATTCTTTATTTTGAACAACAAGGACTATAATAATAGAATGTGGCTTGCAATTTTCTTTTGTAGAATTAAAATCCGTTAAGAACAGTGTTTGGGAGATCGAGTCTCAACGGAATTACGGCGGGGGGGGGGGGGGGTATTGATAGTAAAAATTTTGTTTTTGCTCTATTACATTTAGACTATAAATTTGGCTTCCATGTTTATTTTACGGAGTAGAGATCCAACTAAATTTGGTTTTGCGGAAATCCACTTAATTATAGGGTTACGAAAGTGCAAATATCATTCTATACTCAATTTTAGAGATTATTAGATAATACAAATTAGTATTTTTGCCTTTTTTTATATGAAGATGCGAGAGTTACAGTTATAAGTATATTTTTCAATACAATCGAATTCTTAATACTAAGACTTAGATATCAATAATATATATATATATATAAACAGGATATATTTATAAAATATCATGAAAGGCCCAGCGAAGCGAGCGAGTAACTGCTAGTATATACACTGGTGTCCAAAAGTTCAGAATAAATCGTAAAATGCGAAAAACATGGAGTAAATGTTCGTAAAATTATTCCAAATTTCTTGCGGATATTAATTGGGGGAAGAACAAACATTGGGTTTATGCAAAACTTTTCAGTGGACTACGTCCTGCGCAAAACATCAGCGCATGTCGGAACGCGGAGAAACCGATTCACGCAGCATAGGCAGTTTAGACAAATTTCGTGCAACTGCTGTGCGAAGGAACGTTGTTAACCATCAAACAAGGTGAATGATGACACAAAGACGCCAATTGGACATGTTTCCTAAAGAAAGAATCGTTCGAATGCTGGAATCCTCACGATCACAAACCGAAGTGTCTCGAATTCTGAATGCGGACCAGTCTGTGATCTCAAGACTGTGGCAGAGGTTTCAAAGAACGGGAGATGTTACCCGACAACCAGTATCAAGTCGATCAAGAGTCACAACACCTCGCCAAAACCGATATCTGGTAATAAGTGCGTGACGTCACAGGGGGCAGTACTGCCAGAGCACTGGGTTCGGCGCTCACAGTCGCCACAGGAATACGAATTTCGAGACAAACTGTTTACAGGAGACTCAATCATGCTGGCCTGTATGCCAGAAGACCAGCAGTTTGCATTTCCCTCAAGTCTGCGCATAAACGCGCTCGTTTGAATTGGAGTTTGGAATATCAACATTGGGGGAGTGTGGGAGAGTGGGCCAATGTGATGTTCAGTGACGAGTCTCGGTTTAAACTGCGAACTCCCCTGATTTAAATCCTATCCAGCATGTATGGGATATGCTCGGGAGACCAATTGCAGCCCTTTCGCACCCACGAAGCTCCTTTACAGAACTGAAGAGAGCTCTCCAATAAACTTGGAACCGCTTGAACACACAACTCATTCATCATCTAGAGAAAATATAGTAAATCACTCTGCAAAGTGCCTGGCTGTCAGAGGTGACCATACGCCTTATGAAACTGCAGCATCAGTATTTTATTTAATGTTTTCTTTCATTTTTTCTTTAAAGTGTGTATTCTTGCTATGCTCAGTTTTCTTTCAAACTGCTACTTTGGATAATAACATTAATTATTATCATTCTTTTAATTTGCTTCCTTATTTTATAACCATTTTACACTCGCATATCACGTTTCCCGCCATCCTTATTTATCGCTCCTACTTTATTCGCATAATTATCAATTATGCTTAACTTTTGGACACCAGTGTATATACAGGGTGTCCAGCCTTAATGTGATTCAATAGCTAATTTTCGAACCGTTTGGTTTACACATGTACTTCCAATTTGAAAAATGTTTTAAAAATCAAGGAATGTTTTTACGTGCTTTTCGAACCAAAAAGCCTGCTTAGAAAAAAATTACAAAAATTACACTTTTATACGTTCTCCAGGTTTTATCACTTATATTTAGAAAAACATGCAGTACACAAAAACAAAGTAAACACAAAAAGTTTCATTTTATTACGATAAAAACTGGCCGAGCAATGGAACTTTCAAAATCGTATATTTCCTCAATTTTCACGGTCTTTTTCAAGAAGCTAGTAAGGGGCCGTCTCCAAAGTGAAATTAATTGGAACTCTGCCAGGAAACTTTCATTCTTGCACGTCACTTTTATGTAAATCGTTTTTAAATTTAAAATCATACGTTAATAATACAATAATTGAGTACTTAAAAAATAAAATTTATTCTGTGCACGTGTAAAACATTCAAAAAATAAAATATTTTGGACGAAGAAAACATTTCAAAAGCAGTTCCAAAAAAATAGGCTTATTTGTTGAGGCTTCAGACTGATTTACTGTGGTACTGATCGTGGTGATTATTAAAAATCTGTTGTGTAGTCGCTAGCAATTGCAATATTACGAATTCTTGTACGGGAGAACGAGATGTATACAAATGAAGAATACCGCGAAACGATTCTGTTGCATGCGCAGTGTAATCGAAATAAGAGATATGCGGCAAGACTTTATGCAATTAAATTTCCCCGTCGAAGAATCCATCTTATTGTACAATTGCACGTGCTGTTCAACGCTTGTATAAGACCGGGAGTTGTCATAGACGTATTCCTTTGTCTCGTGCCACACCTTCAAGCTTGCGGATACCCGCTGAGAATGTTCTAGGATATGCCCTGGCTCATCCTGAAAGTAGTGTCCGGGATATTAGCAAGGCTTCTTCCTACTCAAAATTGACGGTGTGGAACATATTATATACGTACGGTGCATATCCTTATAGTCCAGTCCTGGCACGGGAATTAATGTCCGGAGACCAGGAGCGTCGTTTTGATTTTTGCAATTTCGTGTTGAATACACTGGATGAAACTCCCGATTTTTTTTATGAAGTTTTGTGGTCGGATGAATGCCAGTTCTCGAGGCAAGGCACTATTAATACGCAGAATACGCATTATTGGTCCCCCGAAAACCCACATCCAATACGACCGAATTACCACTAAGTGCGTTGATCGGTGAATGTGTGGTGCGGAATATGGGAGATCACTTTAATTGGCCCAATGTATTTCAATGGACCTTTAACATCAGAATTGTTCATTGAAATTTTATCTGGATCATTAGCCAATTTTTAAGAAGATGAAGTTTCCTAAGTCATCTGGATTTTTTTCTCTGGGACTTCCTAAAAAGCAAAGTGTACAAACGTGAATCCACGAGTAAATCCGATTTCAAAATCCGAATCAGCATGACATGCAGGTCTGGGAAATCAACTATGTTGCAGAAGCTGCAGGCGGAGTTTCTGACGCGGGTTTTGATACTGTATTTCTGCGGAATTCAGTCATTTTGAACATTATTTAAGTTAATTTGGTCATTCTGATATAATAAAGCCCTTCATTCATGATTGGTGCAACATTCCACATTATGCTATAATCTGAATGACAAATCCTGTATTCATTTGCTGCTATTTGTTAAAATAAGCTGTTTTTTTAATATTTTCGGTACATGTTGTATTTCTTTAATTTAACTTTTATTGTTTGCCATACAGCAATACAAATTGTCAATCTATAATGTTTAAAACGATGCTTCAATATTACTATGATGTTTTTCTTTTGCTCTTTCTGTAGATAGTGAATTACTGTTCACTAAACTCATTGTATATACGACCCCCTTTTCTGGGCAATTCAAATGCTTCAATTTTTTGTAGGCATAACTCGGTCAGTTTTTATCGTAATAAAATGAAGCTTTTTGTGTTTACTTTGTTTTTGTTTGCTGCATCTTTTCCTAAATATAAGTGATAAGACCTGGGGACCGTATAAAAATTTAATTTTTGTAATTTTTTTCTAAATGGGATTTTTGATTCGAAAAGCACGTAAAAACATTCCTTACCTTTTTTAAAACATTTTTCAAATTGGAAGTGTATATCTAAATCGAATGGTTCGGGAATTAGCTATTGGGTCACATTAAGGTTGGACACCCTTTATATATAGGAAGAGTGTGAACTATGTAATAATAGGAATAGAAAAAGATTTCAAGCACATATTTTATTTTAATCAATTACAAAGAATATTTACTTGCACTAACCGTAACACTTACAGTATTACACCTAATGTTTCCACTCTAATGTATACGCATGATAATGTGTCATTCATTACATACGGCTCTAGAATTTAGGGTTTTACAAATAACCAGAAATTTTGCTCTAAGCTCCTTCGACGTGTTTAGAGTCGTACTTTTTGCTGCGTGTCATCTACCTTTATCGAACAAATTGTTATAAATCAGCTTCTGTAATTTCTGGCTTTCCTCCCATTGATATGGTTATCCTCCAATATGTTGCTTTCAAAGATAAACTTTCTGCGTCTTCTGGGACTAGCTATGATCTACCGTTTAGTGTTTGTTTCAAAGCCCCCACATCCGATTGCATACCGATCTGAAAAGATCGGTATGCAATCCACATTATCAATTTCCACAGGAAACTTGGAAAAGATTTTCCATTTGTTTTCTTTAGCGATGGAAGCAAAAGTAATAATCGTTCAGGTTTGTACATAAATGTTATATAAATTTAATATCTCCAATTCAGAATTCTCGAGGAATATAATGTTTTTATTGCTTACGTGCCAGTATTAATTATACTATGAAATGGATCTCATAAAACATAAAGGCTCTTGTAAGTGTTTGATTGGTTTGGACTACCTTTCTTCTTTAGAAGCTTTTATAAAACACTTTGTGGTGAAAAAATATATAACGACTTAAAATGTTTAGCTTCCAACAACTTCAAAATGCTTTAACCGTCGTCAGTAGCAACTTTTTGTGATTTCGATTGTTCGCAATGTGCGAAAAACGTACACAATTTCGGCAAATAGCTATACCTCCCATCTAGGGATTGCAATACCGGGATACCGAATACCGGTATTTTGAACCATTTGTATAGTTTCGACATACCGGTTTCACAAGTTTAAATACCGGTTTTTCGGTAATTACTAAAAAAATTTTTTTGTTTCTTATATGTTCAGGGATCACCAGCATAGCAAAATATTATACGTCTTTGTGTTTATGTTATAGTGTTAATTATTGCACCATTATTAAAATATATTTTGTACGACACAATTTTCCATCCATTTCAGAAGGTTATTAAAAAAAACGTCTTTATTCCACTCATTTCGTTCTTCTTATTTTTATTTTTCCTAGCTTGTTCTACAGTTCTAAGCCAATTCATTAAATCTATCGTCTGATTTTTTTCATTGCCAGATACAACGGGACAAAAGACTATTAATCTGAGCTTAAAAAATGTAGACTTAAATTATTTCTCAGACAAAAAGAACTAAATACACTAGGGATACACCAATCACATATTCAAGCTCATCTGCCTTAATTCATCCATCAACACCTGTTACTAAAATGTTTTCCTAAAGGGCGAAATTAATTAGACTGTGAATGCAAAGTTGCATCGTACAATCAAGAGAAATTATAAAATGTCTGAATCATCCAAGCCCAAAACTGTCCTATTATAGCTCAGAGCGATACTGCAGAGGATTCGTTGTCTGATAGTCGTATCTGAGAAACCAAGGTTGTACTTGTGAAGAAAATGCGTAATATTTCGATATTTTCTAAATTGGTGAGTTAGCTATTCACATTGTATCATACTTTCCGAATTAAAATGTGTTTTTCAGATTCATTATATATGTATATATATATACTCAAAAATAATAAAAAAAATATAAAATAAATATAAAAATAATATATATATATATATATGTATATATATATACTCAAAAATAATAACCCACAATAATGAATAAGAATAACTTTAAAGAACATAAAAAAAATCAGTTGATAATACTTCAGTTTGGTTTCGTTATTTATATGATGAAAGGATATGATGGCACAGTGTAAAAAATGTTCTAGAGTTAAGAAGAAAAGAGACTAACCAAATCAAATTTGATCAAGTTTATAGTAAATTTTCTTAAAACCTTTTACCTACGAACCAATCCCCATTCAGAAGAATTCTGTACAGTTACCGAAGATGAAGATGACACTAATGTCAATAATGAAAATGAACTGTGTCTCTTAAACAAAAGTTAGAATTAGCGATAGCCTAAAAGAAATTCAGAAAACCAAAATACAGCACAGAAATAAGCTATATCCAAAATCATCCGACGAGAAATCAATTTATTTGAAAATGAAGGATTTAGAGATAAATACTTTGAAAAGTATCCCGCGCACTGCTAACAGTACCAACAACTAGATATTATATATAGCCAACTGCCAAAAGAGCGCTTTCGACAACTGATAATTTATGCACAAAATTATGATCTAGGCTTAATGTGTGTGTGTGTGTGTGTGTTGTGTGTGTGTGTGTGTGTGTGGTGTGTTGTGTGTGTGTGTGTGTGTGTGTGTGTGTGACGGTACAATTAATGCATTATGTTTTTTTAAGAACACTTTTCAAATATTTAACTTTTAAAACGTTAAGAACATTTGAAATAGCACCACAGACTTTGAATAGTAGTATTTGCACTATTTTGTAATTTAAATAAATAAGATGTTCCTTTATTTACTTTTTGTGATTCTTTATATACTGTTATAATTTATGACTTACAAATTATTTCTTGTGATATTTGCACTCTCTAATTAAACTGGCAAGTAAACCAAAGAAACACCTGTGTTTTCTTTCTTTTTCTTAAATTTCTAATACCGGTATTAAAACCCCGGTATCCTGGTATTAAATTCTAAGAATTACCGAATACTGGTATTGAGCCATTGATCTGATATTGCAATCCCTACTGCCATCCTGCTTTCATCTGGTTGACGTTCCTTGTTACTTAACTTTTTTTAGGATCGGGATTAAGGGATTAAAAAATATTTTTTGAAAAGATATTTTTTATTATTATTTAAAACACATAGTTTAAAAAATAACAATTTTTTGGAACTCCACAGCTCTTGATTCCAAATTGGAATTGATTTGTGATCTAAGCGAAGACAAAATAAAAGAGTCAATTCCTACTTAGGGTAACAAAGAAAAATTCTATTTTAGTTTACTTTCTATTAAATAATTACAATTAATATAAATGTGATAGAATCACAATATTAAGTGGCAAAATAGAAAGCGATTTTCCATTTTTCTTTCTGCATATGTGGTGTTGGACTATTATATATATATATATATATATATATATATATAGTTGTTTCTATTTATTCATAAATTAATTTTTAATTATTCCAATAAAATAGTAAAAATAAATCACATTTTCAGAAATTAAGCCATTCCAAATAGTAATCGAACCCACGAACTTTGGATTAGAAGTCCATTGTGCTACAGGAACACAACGAGCAATTTACTTTCTTATGTATGATATTGTGTAACTATTTTGATTGTTACTATTTATTCATTAATTAGAAAGTTGATGAATTACTATTTGAAAAAACTACATTAACATCAAGTGTCATCATCCACTACAAGGTGATAAAAATGCATTTGAACTTGAATAAATGAATAAAAAGTATTTTATTAACGATTGAAAATTTGTGTCCCTATATATATAAATATATATATAGGGAGAGTTTGAAATAATAATAGGAATTAAAAAAGAACTTTAAATACCATGGGTTGCAAAAAATTGCAGCGGTGATTTTTTTGTACAGGTGCGACCTACAGAGGATTAAGGACACAAATATCTGAGGGTATTGTGAAATTTTTGTTGACTTTTCTTTTTCTTCTGAAACCTCTATTTTTAAGAAAGAGTGCATATGTATTTTTATAGTCCCCGAACTGTGCCCCCTTCATATTTAGAAAGCTTACTGAATTTGGAGACAATTTTTGATTAGGAGAAACGCATAACTTTGTGTGAGTATTAATAATTATCTTATACCAATAGAAGAAAACAGTTTGCATTTTCTCGATGAAGCACAAAAACATCACAATTCAGACGTATAAAACTTGTCAATTACAAACCATGTGCCAAAATGCTGTGCATCTCGAAAAAGGTTTTTTAAAATTCACTTCAAATTTTTTTAATTTAATTTTTAATTTATTTTGTGTAGCTCTAGCAATATAAAGTCCCACATTTATGAAAGTACCAAACATTATATTTCTCGTAGTTTTTTAGAATAGTTAGATACTCTTATTATAATTATATAGTGGTATATTTATCCATTACTTTTGCTTTTGAGACACAATTGTATTTTTTTTCGAACAGATAGTTTCTGAAAAACTATACTTTTGATAGTTAGATTTAAGTTTGTTGCTTTGATAACAGGGACTTTACACATATGTAAACTTATATTGCGTTATTTTGTTAGAGCAAGATTATCCAGAAAGTAATTTATTTGATATTTATATGTTTAAAAAGTATTACAGCCAATAATCTGTTTAACTTATAAGATTTTAATACACTAATTGTATATAGATATCAGTGGCTTTTCCTGGCTTTTAGATTTGCAATTTACTGAAAATTATTTAAAATACAATTGAAAAAATTGATCTAATATTTTTTTTCGATTATTATACTTTTTAATTCACCCGTGCGTAGAACGGATAGATACCAGATGTTCTACTATAAAAGAAGGTATAATATATAGAGGTTGGAAAAATAAATTAATGAAAACATACTTTCCAAGAATTCAAATGAATGTATCATCTCTAATTTTAAGCAACGGAATATGATATGGATGCTACTAAAATCTTTGTATTTGCTGAAAGTTTACTTCAAAACATTCAGCTTCAATTTTCTGAGAAAGAGGCTTTCTCTCTGATTAAATTGTAGTCTACATCTAGAAGCAGTTTCTTGAAAGTAACTGGATATTGATAGAAATAGTTTCAATACAATTTGGAAAAAGGTGTAACTTGTTACACCTTGGTGGATTCAGTTAAACTTATCAAATATAACTAGAATAGTGTGATTGGTAGGTTTATATTCTTTTAGAGTGATACTTTTAAAATGGAAGAACACAAAATTGGATCAAGGTAGCAGTTCTGAATGTCTTTAAGCTGTAAATAGCTCTCAGATTCTCTGTTATTCACGCAAACTATTTCATTATAGCTCTGGTGCAATCTATTGACTTCATTATATAAAAACATTCTACAAAAATTTCGTTTTCCAAATGTAAGGCACCCTACAAAGATTTCTAGCACCCATTTTGAGTTACAAGCTTTATTGTAATCCAGTGAACTCGATTGAGATTTTATAAATTTGCATCAACTTGAATCACGGAAAGTGATTTAATTTAACTCGAACTGCGTAGTTAATCAAATTGAATCAAGATATAGAAACTTCTACAAAACAGACTAAATCGAATATCTACATTAATAAATTAAATTTATTAGTTAATCTAACATTTGCTGTTAGTACTTCAAAAATTTAACTTATTTGTTCTTTTGATGAAATGATTATACTAACAGAGTAGTTTATATTTCTCTTTGTGTAGTAGTATTTACGAACCGAAAGCGTAGCTTAAGGTTAGAAGAATGATTTCGGTCAGTGCTTCGCAATCTCTTTATCGCCACGGAATGATCAATGATGAAGCTGGAAGGGGACTTTAATTGTTTGTATTAAAGATTGTTTTGATTTAGTATTTTTTATTTAATTATTTTTATATTTGCCTTCAAAATAACAATTATACAAAATAGTGAATATAAAGAAACTTAACAGAGCATATGAAGGGATGTCCACAGAAAGATGCTCAAAGCCGAAAGAAATGCACCACAGTGAATAAAAAAGAAATAATTTAAATTTCCTTGTGAAGCCTGGTACTATTTGATCTACGGATCTATAACGGTTTACGGCCGGGGGCTGGGGACCATTGACTATAAGTGAGTCATAAGTGAGCATGCATTTGTATTTCATGCTTAGTTTCGTTGTTGTAATGTCTAATCTTCTTTAATAACACAAATTAGACGAATAAAAATTAATAAAGACATTTACAAGGTTAATTTTTATTGAGAGAGTTAGATTTTTATGTGATAGAATTACTATTTCTCTAAGATATCGAAGCTTCATATTTCACAAGAGTTGCTTCAATTAATACCAAAAAATATGGTTTAAGCAAACTTTATAAACCACCATAATAAAATATTTCTTTAAGTCAAACATTTTAGCTTGTTTCACACACTGAATGCAACTTGTTTTGTTGCCTCAGGGCAGAAATGAAATACGAATGTATTTGCATACGAAGGGACCAATACTAAACCACGTAACTTTTACCACACTGTTATAGTTAAGAGAGTAAAAATTTAACTTAAAAATACTACGTATTTTATTTGAAAAGAATATCCGCTATGAAATTTTCTCCATAAAAAATTAAAATATATACAGCCGTACCCCGATTTAACGAATTTTTCGCTTTCCCTGATTAAATTAAAAACAAACCCCCTTATTTAACGAATAAAAGACCACTTATTAATGAATTATTTCAACAACTAAGAAAAATTTCGTGGTTTGTATT
Source organism: Trichonephila clavata (assembly GCA_019973975.1). NCBI lineage: Eukaryota > Metazoa > Arthropoda > Arachnida > Araneae > Nephilidae > Trichonephila > Trichonephila clavata. The sequence continues at coordinate 16,492 of BMAO01028303.1, read as the reverse complement.
AGAGATTTTTTTTTCAAATGGCGTATATTTTTTTTCTGTAAGGAACGGAAAAAGACCAATTCTTGAAAGCAAAAAATTTCTTCCGGACAGGGTATAGACCATTATTAGTCTACACGGACTCAAATGAGGCATAATTTTAACTTGTCATGTGAGTTTTGAATAAGACAAGAAATTTCTTTCCTATCTCATCCCCTCCACAACGCAAGAAATATTTAAAGATTTTAAGGATTATGTTGTATTTGATGAACGCTGCCTGTTTTTACAATTTAAGTTGTGGAAGTGGTTGATTTGTCGCAGCCAATGAGTAGCGATTTTGATACAGAAATTGAAAATGAAATTCCTATCAAAACTGTTATATTTACTAATGTTTTACATTCTTCAGACACAGGGTAAACAAACCTTATACAACAGGATAGAACTCTTTCAAGTTAGAATTCAAAAAGATTAAAATTTCCATTTAACTTGTGTATAATAAATCTCCAATAGCATTTTTATCTGTTGTATCTTCATGCGCAACTTTTAACTGTAGATATTTTTGTGTAGCTGCTTATTTATAGAATTTTCACAAAAGCTAAGTGCAGAAAATCTGTATTTTCCCACCCCGTTGTAATCAATAACACTGAATTAACAAATAAAATGTTTGCTGCGATGAATTTGTTAAATCGGATTTATCGGATCGGAAATATTGAAGAATTTTAACATTTTGAAAATAATTTTTAACTCCCGGAGGAATAACTTTTCTTCCTCATCATGATAGACTTGCTATAAATGTTAACTTTCCAATATCAACGAAAAAACGATCTTATTATAATAAAAATAAATACTTATGCTTAGACATTGTTTTTTAAACAATAAGCTTGCTTTTTCATACAAAAACACACTTCGCATTTTACTTCAAGTAACAAATAGTTGTGGACTTTAAGCTTATTCAGAAAAAATGCATTCAAAAGTAATACATTTTAATTTTCTTCCATACAAGTATCAAAGTATCATTTTGCAGTTAAATGAATATGACTAAAATAAATACTGTTTCTTGATACGAGGTGTGGCATAAGAAAACAAGACTAGTCCAATAAATCATTCTACTAGAATCAGTTCTCCGTAACAGTATAACCTTCAAACTAGTCCCCTTCAGTATTCACACACTTATGCATTCGTTGCTGACAATGTTGGTAACAGTTCTGAAATGAGGTTTTTTGGATATCCTCTTAGGAGATTTTTCGTTTTTGTATGTACCTCTTCAACTGAGGTAAAATGGATTCCCTTTCAACAAGATTTAACTGTAGGAATTTTAAAAAAAATCGCATGGTGACAAATCAAGTGAACATGGAAGATGCCCTATCGTAAAAATGCTTTTGCTGCTCAGAAACTGCTTAACAGATCGGACCATGTGAAAGGATGCATTGTCTTGCTGCAACAGCTATCCATCAATCCCCACAATTCTGGCCTTTTTTCCCGAAGTCTTTTTAGTACTTCAATGTAGTACGGTTGATTAACAATTTACCACTGATATGAGTGGGAACCCACTCATATCACGAATTTTGGCTATGCTTTGGTCTGTAATCCCTGACCTTATACGCCCAGAAGGTTCCTCATCTTCCACACTGACCCTTTTCCCTGAAAACCTCTTATATCAATCAAACACATGCGCACTAGACCAAGTTTGATCTCCATAAACCTCAATTAGTGTTTGGAATGGTTTTATGGCCGATTTCTTCACAAGAATCGTGTTATTGATTTGACATTTTTCCGGCATAATTCATTTGCATGCGTTCACTTAATGACGCATTACTCCCAACTGGTACGATCGATTAAGACGAAACCGGCCTCATGGGTACAGGATATGCGTGGAATGACGTCACCAAAACAGTTGTTGCCAACTCCACTCGTTTTAAGCTGTACAACTCTTCCTGTTTTTTTTTGTGTCACACCTTCTGGAATTTTATAGCAATTTCTTAATATATTTCATGAGTCATTATTTATCTGAAATATTTTAATGTGAAATCCCACATCATAAAATCACTTCTCTTTTTTTTAAATATGTAACAAAGTTTTTCGTATTTGAATGGCTCCATTTTTAAGTTGATAGGTCTTTTTTAAATACCCACAATGAAATGGCAAACAGAGATTTTTATTAAAAAATTTCGTTAAAATTGAATTTATACAGATTTTTTTATGGAAGTCCTTCTCCAATCATATTTCATAAATGAAAATTTTTATATATTTTTCAATCTATGCTTTCTTAAAATCAGTTTTTTCTTTACTTTAATTTCATTTAAACGATTTAATACAAAAACTTTTAGTGACGCGTTGGTAGGGACGCGTTTTATAGTAGCGCGTAGAATACATTAGCTTTTATTTTCAAAAGTATGAAGTTTGTACATAGTTGCAGAAAGTTATTTATATTTGTATAAGTTCGATGCATATAATAAACAAAATTTAAAGTTTCTATTTATTTAAACTTCTAAATTATTTTATGATAAATCATTTTTACTAGTTCCAGAAAATGCTTTACGTAATTTTGAAGATCTTATTAAGGAAGGCAGGAAAAAAATTAATAACAAATAAAATATTAATTCATATCACAGGTATGGAATTGTAAAGCCGTTAAGTATCGTCAAAAGTACTACAATCCAGGGGGAAATACTATTGATGCTTTTGCAACCGCTAAAAACCAGCTCAAAGGGACATGATTAAATTTGAAACAAACTGTGATTGGCATCTCACATTCATGGAAATTACTTTTTAATTAGACGAGAAAAATGGCTTTTATCAATGACACTTGTCAAATTTATTGTGTTTAAAAAAATTACTCATCTAATTGCTGTGCAAAAAATATCTGTACAAAAAACGTCTGAAAAAATTTGTAAAATTAAACACTTTTTATTAAAAACAGTTATTCAGCCTGATGTTCAGCATAATAATATACAAAAATTTCTTTTCATTCAGTGTTAAGGCGTTTTCTTAAGTAATTATTTAAAAATCAATTCAATTTAGTGATTTAAAATTAAATTGTTTTATTAAACTCATTTATCTCCAGATTTTTTCCTTTTATTTTTACTGCATTCTTAGACATAAACACATGTCTATTAAAAGTAACTTCACAAAAAAAAATGATTGAGAAGTTTTAAAGTCAAACAAAATAAAAAAAAGTGACTGTTTTTTTTTTAATACTTACATCTGAATAAACATAAAATTATTTTTTAATAGTTATCTTAAATTTTTTTCTTCTTTTGAGTTATGCTCTTCAATTAAAAAAATAGGAAGTTAGCTTAAGAAAACAAAATCAAGTCCTCTTAATTAAGAATTTTTAATGACACTCATTTCTAAAAAAAAATCACTAAACGCTGAAAAAGATTAACTTTTTTTTACAAAACCTAACGTTGGAAATTTAAAAAAAAATATTTGAATGACTTTAAGTTAGGTAAGATTGAATTTTTCAATGAATATAAGAAATATATTTTTTATTGTCAATAACTGGGCATTTTAGTTCGTTTGTTTGTTAATGTCATGTTTATGGAATTAATAGGGCAGAAAACGCTACTAAAGTGCTGAAATTTAAAAGAAAAGGCGATTAGTCTTTTTCTTATGTGACGTCAAGGCCTAAGATATTTGTAAGCACTATATTACCAAAACATTAAGTACTAAAAACTCACAAATAACATTTTTAAAAAGAAATAGAAATATAGTTATACAAAAATGATTGCCATCCGTCTTTTCATTAAGAGTGTCTATATAAGTTATTCTAATAACCAGAAACATAAGATTATAAGTCATTACCATTAAAAAATTATTTCAAAAATCTCTTTAAAAATATTTATTACTAAGCAACTTTTCTCACATCTAATTCAAAATTATTTTTTGCAAAAAAAAAAATATGAATCTGTTATCAATATCTGAGGGAACTGATAATACAATGCAATGCTCCATGATTTTCTCCAATTATATTATATATATAGAGTTGGTGGTAATTTTGTAGTCATATCACACATCGCTGGTCATCATAGATCGTGGTCAACGAGTTATGAATTCGTGCCATTGAAAACATGCTGTTTTCAGAGACTAATGATTGTCAAAACTGTCCTGGATCAAATTACTTATGATGGCACGGCATGGTAGTTTAAAGACGGGAGATCCTACTCAGCTGTCGACCGTATCACTTAACCGTGGTTAATTCGGGAGCGGTCACGCAGGGCACAAAGGCACCCCAGGCTCACGAAATCGTTAATTCTGGGAAAACTGTTAATTTCTTACCAAGGACCTTAAAAGTATCCACCTGTATGACTGTCTTTATGGTAACTAAAATATATTTGTCACATATCTCCCTCTTTTTTGAAAGGGGTAAATGTTTATTTACAATCTTAAGGAATTTGGTTTGACTGAGGTCCACGCGAGACCAATTTGTTCCAAAATATTTTCTATGAACAAGCTACATTTTTTCCCTATGAACGACTTAGTGGTTTTGATTGCTGTGATGTACGACTTATTTTGGTTTATAAATGTATATAAGCAGAATATAAAAAAGTTAAAACGGATCAAGCAAGGGAAGAACCTGCTGAAATAATGCATATTAATCGAGATAGTGAAAGTAAATTTGAGATAAACGACGAACATTAAACGTTTGAGTTGAAAGGAAAATATCAAAATGCTACCTAAAGAACTCCATCAAGAAAAATATGAAGCAATAAGTGTACCACACTTCGTCCTGTCAAAAAGACACAAACAAGAAAAAGTTAAACATGCGATTTGTCGATCATCAAAGGGTAACAAAACTACAATAATTTGAACAAAATATGACAGTTTTGTCTGCAAATAGCATTCCTGTAATGTTAGGGAAAAGTTTCTGTGATTTGTGCCCTTTATTAAAGTTACGCACATTTTTTTTAAAATTTCAAGGTTCAGTTTGATTGATATTTTTTCTCAAATTATCAAAGAAAAATTGAAAAGTAACTGAAAGTAGGTATAAGTATACTTTCTCTTAATTAAACTATTCACTAGAATAATGATTTTTTTTCGTGTACAATTAAAATAATTTTAAAAAAAGGATTGGGGTGCCTCCGTCACCCAGAACGAGCATTAAAGTTAATATTGAGTGCTCGCCTTCTCCCGGGTTAAGAATTACAATATTTGTCGTCAGACAGCCTCCTGTTGTTTCATATAAAGCAACATTAAACTCTCATTACTCGTAATTATAGTTATAAAATTTCTGCTTATACGTGTATTCAAATAAACAATATAATATATTGGTTTAGAGCTAAACAAAAAATATAGAAGAAAATTTTAATCTTATAACTGAGCAGTATCTTTCGTGAAAAAAAAACTATTTTTTGAAACATTCTTTGGTAAGTTATTAAAACAATAAAACTTCCATTTATCAGATTGTTTTAATTATTGTTTGTAAAATAAAGATTTTTGTATTTATGTAAAATACTACATCTTCAAATAAAATTTAAAACAAAGAGTAGTCAAGAAAAGGAAATAAACCGTATAATGCGATAATAAGTAAATTTTTAAAAATTTTGCAACTTCCATGACAAAACGGAATTTTATTGAGTACTTTAAATAAAAACAAACTCATTTGCGGTAAAAACAATGTCTTAGAATTTTACTGAGAAAAAATTTAGCCAGCTGGGTGGCGTGGGTGATTTGTCACTGACCTTTTTCGCCTAAGGGTACGTGTTCGGCCTCGGCCCAAGTCGGCAGATTTTCATGATGCAGAAAATTGACAGCGACCTTTTCGTATGAATATACGGCATGTAAAAGACCTAGAGTGGGTGCTTGGCTTGGGTGTTTTCTTCAAATTTAAATCCTAGTACAGGTTCACATCATCAGAACACAGGTGCCTCCCTCTAGGGAGGAAACTGGGCGTCAAAATTACTTGAAAAATTACTTACGATATCCGCCTATATGGTGCCGCACGAAAAAGAGATACCAGCTTCCGAGGAATGTACTAGGTCTGCAATGGTAACAGTCCAGTCCGCAGCCCATTAGAAATAATAATTAAAAAAACATTTGGATTCATTAAACGTTGTCCAATTTGATAAAGTTTTGTTGCCAATATTGAATTACTGATTTTTATCATTCTTCAAAGATAACTTTGTCGTTAATGGGGCCGTGTTCCTGTCTCTTATATTAATTTCTAGCAAATAAATCGTAATTTTTAAATATGTATTTTAATTTTCACTTAATTAAGTTTATTATATTTAAATCTTACATCTCAAACAATTACTAAACTTAATAAATGTGCAAATAAGTATTTTACATTAATTAAACTCACACTATTATAAAATAAAATGGAAAAATTAACTATTAAATCATTTGAATGATATATGTGTGTATTTCTGTAGGGAAAAGGATAAAAAAAATATATCGATGCTTATATTTCGGTTATTTTTATAAGTATTTTGAATTACATATACAGAATCAATAACTGTAGTAAAAAGTATTCATTTTGAGTTTAATTTAACAACGCGTGAAATAACATTAGTGTGCGAAATCGTATTTTTTTTTTACATATACTAGTGTGGGAGTAGTAAATCATCATCTTTTTATGAAGTATTATTTCAAACTTAGGCTAATGAATCATAATTTTTTACTCTTCGAAATTAAATAAATTATATAAAATGAGGCCTGAAACAATAAAAAGAACTACAAAAAGTCTGAGAATACAATTTTATATTATATTTGTGACTAATAAGGCTCAAGGGAAGCATTTACAATTATCAAAATTCTGATTTCAACTACTATCGAGCAAGACGTAAACTTCAATATCCAATCTTTTAAGCAGACTTTCGTGTATCAAATCTTTAAATTCTTAGTCTGTAAATCTCTATTTTCATAAAGTGTGTCTTTCGGGAAAACCATTTCAGAACAATACGTCAGATAGATTGGATGCATTTTTATCTCTTTCGATTGAAAGAGGATTTGTTATGTTGGACACAATTTATGGGAAACGTGATATCATTTGAAGAGAAATTCTGTTGAGTAATATTTATTTCTGTCAAATAAAGAGAATATGCCACATAAGAGGAAACAAAAGCTAGAAAATGTATTTCAAAGAAACTTACTTATTATTAAATATAAATTAAATAGCTACAACACATGAGATACTTAAGGTATCCGACTACCTTAAAATTGTGAATTTTGCCAAAAATTGACAAATTTTTTTATGATTTTATTTTATGAGCCATCTTATTAGCTTTATAAAAATACCAAGTTTATCCTATTCCGTTCACTAGAAAAAAAACTAAAAGCATTTTAGTAAAAGCAGATGCCATTACTTTAACCAAGATATGTCATACTTTAAAACGCGTTTTACTCGAAATGTGATTTTTTGAAGATTATCAAATGGGGTCAGAGATTGCTCAAAAAGTTTTGGCCGTAATTAACTGAAATTTTTTCTGCAAGTTCTGTATAATAGTAGGATTGTTTTAACCTTCAGATTTATCAATCACTGCTTTATTGCAAAATTAACAGTCCCTTATGTGAATATTGTCACTGTTTTTTATGCAATTTCATATAATAACTGAGATAACGTGCTCTGGTTTTTGTAAAATTTAAAATACCCCTTATCCTGAAGGTCATTTCAAAAATGAATAACATAGCAACACATCAGAATTGAAAAAATGTTCATAAGCGTTTGGTACAGAATGAGCCCGGTTTATGTGTAATTTACTGTCAATGTTTACCTATTTTTTCCCATTTTAGTAATAATAATTTCTTTTTCTCCTCTTAATTTTAGCACATTTTTCTTAAAATGCAACAAAACAAATCTAAAATTAACAAAAAAATCCCCGTATTTCCTTTTTTAAAAAAAAAAGTTTCTCAACCAGTTGAATACCTTAATATACATTTATTATATTTTAGCAAAAAAAAAAACAAAAACAGTTCTTTTCGGTTGCCATGGACACAAACTCACGCGCCCGATTGTGGGCGATTTGCTAAAACTAATTTTCGTTTTCTTTGTATTAACTTTAATTTTTGTGTCACACGCTCTTATTTTTTTATTAATTGTAATTCTTTATTTTTTTCGCGTTTTTATTTTTATTTCATTTGTATTTATAAATGTTAACTGTGATTATAATTATGGAAAGTTCTGGAACTTTCGATGTCAATATATAAAGAGAGGAAATATTCAGTTTGAAAATAAAGTCTTTAGTTGTGTCAAATAGGAGTTGTTGTGATTTAATTTGAGTATCGAATTACCATATTGATTTAATCTATTCAATAATATATTGAAAAGAAACTCTTTCATAATGTGTGAGTATATTAACGTCACGCAATAAAGCAACACGTAGGCTATTTGTGACGGATTTCGCAATTTTGAAACATGGTCAAGAGACGAGGATGACAGCTGCACTTTGGCACCTCTTCTCAGAAATTCCACACCTCACCAACGGAGGCTTTTGATCCTTGAAAGATTTAGCGTGTATCAGACTCTGTAAATGGATGGACACCAGTGGCCCTCGGGCTTGAACCCATGACACTCTGGACACGATTTCCTGTCCATAATCACTAAGCTACGGAAACCCTATTTTTTCAATCATCTTTCTTAAAGTTGGAATTTAAAGTAAATATAATTACATTTCTTTTATTTTTCGAATTTTCATACGTTAGTTCATAAATGAAAAAAGAAATAACTTATTTTGTATAAATGTTATTCAAGAACAAATACTAAAAAAATCGGAATTAAAATTAATCAAATTTGCAATCTATTTGATGTTCAACTGGTTCATACTTATATTAGTATTAGAGTTAAATAAAGCATAACTGAATGAAATATTGTTTAAGACCTATAATGGAGTTTTCGGTATCATAATAAAACGTAGTAACTGAATTTTTATTTTTTACTTCCAGATAGCAAAATTAAATATTTAACTCTTTATCTCTTGTTCTAGTTTTCTATAAGTCATCCTTCTATTAGCTTTAAACTTATACAGGAAAAAAATGAACTATATTAAATTGCATTATTTTCTTATAATAACTATTAAAATGCAATTTGAATTGCGAATGCATGTCTTATTTATAGAAAAATGCTAACTATAAATAGCAAAAGTATAACCGTGAGCCTTAGAAAAGATTTTACGACAAGCTAATATTTACCAGACATTTATTTATTTGACTTCAAAGTGAAACGTAAATTTACATTTTCGGCTGAAACTTTTTGTACCAAAACCTTTTGAATAACGAATTTTTAAGTAGAATATCTTTTCTACTCTTTCTTCACATCTTTTCGACAATTACAGTTAAAATGTTTAAGTGGGGATAATAAAATTTTCGTGACTTCGGAAACTATTGAAAAACAGTGTAAAGGTTAACTCAACCGTATTTTAAATTCAATTAACTTTTGTTCTAAAGTATTGAGTGTGCGTTACTAATTCCCCTCCCCTATCTCGAAATATTTTATTTAAGTTTTCTCAGTCAAACAAGAATAATCGTTATTGTGATGAGTTATTCACTTCTTTTACATTTAAATAAATGTGTCTAAGATTTTTTAAATGTATTTACTAGATTTTTGCTTTTCATATGACAATAATATGTTGAATGCTAAATTTTCCATTATGATTGTAAAGAGCTACGTACAGTATTTAAAAGTACTGTTCAAGGGCATTTGTGAAGTATTGTCTAGTGTTGCCATTGATAAATAACTATAGATATAAATTTGTCGCGGCTCATCGACCGCGCGTGTGAGAGAATTCTAGTAAGAATCAGACATTTCTGAATGTAAACAATTTTATTTCCTTTTTCCACTTTTTAGATTTCATCAAAGATTTGAGAATGAAATCTAATAACTAAACCCTAGGACTAATTAAACTTTCTAATCTAACGGTAATATAAGTAAGGGTACTTATCTACTCTCCAGAGTGCTCTTGCACTTCAACGCTTGTTTAATCATAAGTCGTAAGATGGCAGCCTACCCCTTTTCGCTTACTCCTTCCTTCTGTTATTAATAATAGTAAGTGTGACCACTGGTTGCTAAAACTATGATTTCCTTTTATACTCAATATTCAACATTCATCCCGCCTACTCCATGACAATCACATTTATAGAAGCTCGCATTTACTTAGAACTAAGTCATCCGTACAGAAAGCGGTTTTCAACTGAAATCACAGTTAGAAAGAGTATTTTACCAAGAGGATTAGTAGAAGAGTGAATATAGAACCCGTTACAACTTTACAAACGAAAATTTAATTTAAATACAGTAAAAAGCAACAGATGAGTTTGAAGCCCAAAATTTGTCTATTCTGAAAAAAAAAAATTTAATGTTATAAGACATTTTAACATTTACCACCGAATTTCCAAAATATTATGAATAACTAAACTATATTCAGTTGTTTTTGTGTCAATTTCACTTTTGAAAAGAGGAAATTCTGCAAAAAATAATAATTATTATTTCATCAAGTTTCACCCAAAATTGTAATTTTTTCTTTTTAAATACAAAGCTATCAATTACTAACGTTTTTATGACACTGTATGAATTATTTTTATAAAAACAATTACCTCTTTCAATTAATTTTGATGTCAAGATTATTAATATATTATTGTTCCTTTCTTGAAGATAACACCACTAATTGAAGCAATATTATTAAAAAGAAATGTTTTTACTATATCTCCGAGACTAAATAAAGAATAATTAGGGGGAGGGGGATTAAAGATCTTGGGTATTTTTTCAAGAGAAATCCTAAATGATTTATTGAATAAAGGTGTTACTCTCTGTAAATAAAATATTCATAATTGAATACCATTCATTTTAAACACAATGTGTGTGTGTGTGTGTGTGTGTGTGTGTGTGTGTGTGTGTGTGTGTGTGTGTGTGTTGTGTGTGTGTGTGTGTGTGTGTGCGTGCGTGCGTGCGTGTGTGTGTGTGTCCTTCATAGAATGAGGAACTCTGAAAATAATATTCTCCTTTAAGGGTACATGGTACGATTTACACACAATTTCTAATTTAACCATTTTTATTTAATTAATAAAATTATAAAATCCTTTTATTTTAATGATTTTCATAATTTTTTTTCTCAAAATTTTATACAAAGCTAACAATTTAATTTTTTAAGAGAAAAACTCGAAAATTATGGAAGGATTTTGAAATGTCACTCTTCCTACATGTATGCATGATATAAAACAGATTCTGTGCTCAAAATTTTACAAAAATTAACCAGTTAATTTTTTTAAGGGAAAAACTTGAAAATTATGAAGTGATTTTAAAATATAACTCCTCCCCTACGTATATGTATGATGTAAAATAGGTTTTATGCTCAAAATTTTATAAAAACTAACCATTTAACTTTTTGGAAAAAAATTGAAACTTATAAAGTTATTTTAAAATTCCACTACTCCTACAAAAATAGACGTACACACACATATATGAAATTTGATTTATATCTACTTCAAACTCGGTATAACAATTGTTGGTATGGGCTTTGCAATAACATGATTCATATTTGTACAATACTTCTTTTTTATGAATGCTTATTGGAAATTCTTTAAGAAAATGTGTAAATTCTAAATTTAATTACTTTTTAAAAAATAAGTATTACTTTAAATGAAAAATGTACAACAACTTTTATACCATGTACTATTAGCAACAAGTGAAAGAAATCCAGTATTACACAATAGGAAAAAGCCTTAGTATTTTAAATGAAGTCAGACTAGTTATTTGATCTTTCTGAGATAAGTCAGTTAAAAGTTTTGATTTGCCATTTGGATGTGAATAAAAACGAACGTAAAATTTATCACAACTCTGCATTTCTTAAACTTAGAGCTTCCAAATTTTGTAAGAGTATAGAAAACTACATAAAAATAATTTAGGCTAAACAAATTAGATTTGATTTTTTGAGCGATTTTTGTCAATTGAATCGTAAAAAGATTATTTTGTGCTTTCACGTATGTAAAAAGAATTTCACTTCATAACCTTTTTGTTTTTTTGTCACTCTTAGAAGTGGCAAGTTTAAAATTTATTTCATACAAATCTCCACTGGTTGAAAGGATGTTGTACATCTCGACGTACCCCCTTTTCCTTTTAATGAAATATTTTTTATCATGCTTTGCATTCTCTTTGGAGATGATGTAACAAATTTAACATGACTGTATGGGCTTGTATTAAAGTTAGAAAAAAAAATGATGACACCAATGGTGTTGCTTATTCCTTTCAGAAATTCACAAAATCTAAATAAAACTTGAATATTCTAGCTTAAATCAATTGGGTTATATTTCAAAAAACTTTGAATATTAATAGTTATGAAAAGGAGGTTGACGAGCTTTGTACAGAAAAAAGAGTTAGCTAAGTTAGGATACAATAATTTACAATTAAAGTTCAATTATAAATTATCATAAAATCGAATTATAAAGATAAGTTTTTCGGGATAAGACTTAACTGTATCTTTATCAATAAAAACGGCAATGAAAAAGGGACAAAAGTATTATTAAAAGTTATCAAAATGTGACATATGACAATAATGTTATTGTTCAATATGTTAAAGGACGGAGAGGGGGGGAGGACTTTTTGAAGGCTTTCTCAAAATAAATTATGGTATTGAAAGGGGATTTTATCATATTTTTTGAAAAAGAATACAGAAAAGAAAGAAGAATAACATGAAAATTAAACAACGGTTTATTCAACATATTTATAATGTATATATGTTTTGATAAATAAAAGGAAATAAGAATTGAACAAATTAAAAATAAGTACTTTGATAATTAACTCAATATGTAATTCATATTAATTTTTTTTCAGTTTTGATTCCAAATTATATCATAAGGACAAAAAAGAAATTTTAATTTAGTTACATCTACTATTTTAATAACAGTTAACGTTTTCTAATTATTAAAGTAACAAGTATAAGAAATAATTGATAGCTAAATAGATAGAATAGATTTTTGTAAATCTTCTTTAAACATTACTTTAAACTGCAACTTCGAGGGGAGAAAAATATTTTATCTCTTCTTTTAAAAATAAAATTAATATAAACTGAAATATTTTGAATAACAACCATAAAGTAATGCTGAAATAAGCCAATAATTCCTATCGTGATTCTTACTAGCTATCTCCCTCTTACTTTAGTATTTTCCAAATCATTCCTCTCAAATCAAAATCCTCCGAAACGGAAACACATGTTAACTCTAAATCCTATCCTAATACCTTCATTAAAAATGATAACATTTCCTTCTGATTTTTCTCATTAAAATGGTACAACGAATTAGGAATAAAATATAACCTTTGATCACATTTATTTAAAATAATCTTCTAATTTTCGGATCAAGATTTAATACTAATTAGCTGGACTTGTCAGAACATCTCTCTAGCAATTTCAAATTAATGACTTTAGTTTTCAATTTCGAGAATAAAATCAGCTCAGTCAAATACATGGACTAATTTACAATCACTTTCGAAGCTTTTGGTTGAGTAATGAGCTATTAACAGCCCTTTTTGTTCAGAGTATTTTTTTTAAATTTTATTCACGGTATTTTTTTTTTTTTACCAATATGTGTGTGTAAGACTTTCTAAAAACTCGTGGATAGTAAAAAAGGCTCCGATGACTTGAAGCAATGTTTTGATTTAGAAAACCTTAGCACTACGTAGAATCCATGGTTCTATTCCTGATTCACTTAGGTCAAAAAGGTTTATTTAACTTTCTTTACTGAGTTGGAAATCGCCATTACTCTCTTGATTTAATGTTTGCTGTTACTTCCCCATTAAGTGTTTCTTTACTTTGTATTTCCCTGTAGGTTACACTGAACTAATGTTCTCGAAAAATCAAGAAAGATACAATTCTTTCTCTAGAATTTCTGCTACTTTTCTTCGTTTTGAGTGTCTTTAAATTATTAACGTATTTATAAAATTTGTAATAACTTAACAGAGAAAATAACAATAATTTTCTTGATTAACTGTTAATCAAATGGTTAATACAATGTTGAAAATTTTATAGAATAACACAAGTAATGAAATTTTAACAACTGATTGCTAATTAATATTCTTAGCGCTCAATTTAAATGTTATTTCATTCATCCTTTTAAATGTCATTTAACAGATTTCAATGAATATGACAAATAGGGGAAACGATTTGTGATTGCTGACATAATAAATGGTTTTACTTTTTTTGTTTTCCTTATCAAATTCTTTAAAACGTTGTGAGAAGAATTGTAATGAACTTAAAAACACAATTTTTAAAGTGTATTGCAAAAAATGAAAAAGTTCTTTATTGAGGGAAACTACTTTTCGTGTTTCTAGATGAATTAAAAAATTATATTTGAAAATTAAAATTTAAGATTATAGGAACTATAATTTTTGCATTTAAAATGGAAAAATAAATGTTCTTTATTTATAAGTTTTCTCCATAAGCAATTTCTCTTCTCAAATTCAAACTCTACAGTTTGTGACGGATCTATACCGTTCCATCTACTAAACCCCTTGGGATTCCTTTTGGGCCATCATTTTTTTTCAACCGACTTTCTCCGAGAACAAGAAGCGTGATTATGCAAATTAAGTTTAATATATATATTCATATTCTGTATTCGTGAGTTTTAAAAGTTAGTGAAGGGAGAATTGAAGGTTAGTGAAGTGAGGATAGCTTGAATGTGAAGTGAATAGATGAGAAGCTTAGTAAATCGGCAGTAAAACATATACGTGAACAGTGTACGAAGCGAGAAGTTGGAATCTTAAAGAAGCGCTTTGTTCAACTGTTGGAGCCGTGTGAACATAAATGCAAGGATAAATATACCTCAAGAGTTCAGGTACTGTGATCTTAATTCAAGTAGAAATTAGAGAGTTAAATTATTAGCACGGTCCTGAATTAATCAAGCTTTGTATAAGTTACCGTAATTGAAGTTCATCATGTGTCTTCTGATCATTTAGTTCCTCCTACACCTCTAGCCGGGGTACAGGAAAGAAGGGATGTAAATCCTTTATAAGTTGAACATTTTTTTTTCATCATTACGGAAATATCGAATATTAGCATTAAAATGATCCGTACAATAAATCGACTATAAAATATTGGAAACAAGGAATGCTCCAAAGGACAATTATTATATAATATATAATACAATAAATTGATTTAGCTGAACATATAAAAACAGCATCATACCCCATAAATTTTGAAAACTGAATGTAGGCATTCACAGTTTTTCCTGTAAAATGGGGAAAAAATGTTTCTCAATGCTTCACTTTTCAGTTTCAAAAACCAGCCTTTTGTGTAAAAAATTTCTGAAACCAAATAAATCAATAGGTGGTTAACTTATTTTACCCTTATAAGAATGAAAAATAGCCACTTGTCTTTTGTTTTTTCTTTCTTCTAATAAAGAATTCCAGATGTTCCACTTGCATATTTTCCTTTGCATTAAAATATTAATGAGGGAAAAAAGGAGAAATTTGATCTGCCCATTTTGTTTCATGGGTATAATCGTTGCTACAATGTATTTATTCTTAAAATCGATACCTAGTCCCTAGAAAAAGTGTTCAAAATATTTTATTAATGCTTTTTAGTAGACTCTTTTGTGTTGCATCGTAACAATAAGATTCGGTTTTTGCTACATTACTTCTAATACTGCATCTCAATAAGTCTTTTTGAAGAACGATTGATGGGGATTTTTTTCTTATCTTGGAAAACATAACTTGCCACAAAATCAAACGTATTGATTACTGTCTGTAGTTTTTTAATGAATTTGATTATTGTTTTTATTTACAGATTTCATTTTATTCTAAATAAAAGTACATTTTAACACTTCGAATACACTAGTATCCAAATATTAAGGACGAAAAAGAGAAGTCAGTATAGCATTGGTTGAGCAAGCAAATCAGATCGAATAACAGGAAACGGTCTAATGTCATTACATGGTATACATAAGTTTACGGACCTAAATACTGAGCTTATAACGCGAAAATGTTTTGCAGTACAGCGATTACAATAGCGTTTCTGTACTGCTGCATTATCCCCTATTCTAAAAGAGGCTTGACCAAAATCATGTAGTACAATGTTTCTCAACTGTGGGGTGCGCCTCCTTGGGAGCATGATAATCACTGCAAGGCATGCCAACTGAAAAGTCACAAAAAATGATTATTTAAAAGAATTATTAATTTTAGCTAAAAGTAAACATACAAAATACATTCTGACATAATAAAAATATAATACACATTTACACTGATATAAAACACTTAAAAATATATAGGTACTGCGCAATGTATTTTTAATTAATTTAACAATACTAATTCTCCATGGCTTCCCATATATAAAATTGCACGCAAAAATTAGCGCTTACCTTAATAATTTGTTTGGTCTAAATTAATACCTCAAATGCGGATTAAAATATTACGCGATCTCCCCAATGCCATTGTTTAATATATAGGCGAACGTATGGAGTGTATTGGGACGGAGGGGGACGTAATAGAAAGAAATAAATAAGCAAATCCTCTGAAATAATCCTTCACAAACACTATCATAATGATTTTATTACATTCAAAAGCCTTTGAAATAATTTTATGGAGAGCAGTTCACAGAAA
>BMAO01028302.1:0-14121 GCA_019973975.1 Trichonephila clavata | reverse complement strand
TATCTTACACTATTAAAATTCGAAGGTAAACAAACGTATTCTATGTATCTATCTATCTATTCTATGTGCGTCTATCTTCTCACGAACAGCACCACGCAGAAAGTCGCGGAAGGTACCAAAAGATCGGGAATTTTCCGGGGAAGCCGTATTGCCTATTTATATTCCGATATTGTAATTAGTTAAAAAGATATTAATTAAAAACCTTAAAACGCCTAATTGTTTTACTCCTGCCGGTTGTTACTTGGCGGAACTTCCCTTCCGTTTCGGCCGAGCGGTAATCTTACGTTTTCCACCATATTAAAATTGTCATCAATTTTCGGTGTCGAAATTAGACAAAAAATAATTACAGAATCGGAAAGATCATTTATTTCGCCACGACACGGTATAATTTTTTTTGTAAAATAACGATATTTTCTATTTTTTTCGAATTTTTTAAAATAGTGTTAAAACTGATGCGTTTTTATGAAAATTATTTCTAAATCGTTGGGTATGAATTACTTTTCGTGTTATTAAATCGATATTCTACACTAATTAACTTCAAGCCTTTCTCTGTTAGATCCATTCATTTAAAAAATAAAATTCCCAAAACTTTTTTTTAAAGAATTTTTAAAAAGTAGTCTTAATTTTTACTTCACATTGAATAACTTCGTCATTTATGAAGATAATCTCACAAAATCTTTTTTCCGTGTGTACAGTAATATTATTCGTAACATATACGAAGATTGCAAAAATTGCTTCAAAATTACGGATTTAAAAAAAAAATTGTGATTTTCGTAAACTTATGTTTTTCTGAGAAATAAATTAAAAAGTAGTAATTTGTACATTTTTTATTTCAAAGTACGTAATTTTTGCAAATAGTTGGTGATGTTTGAGAGCATTAACGTAAAAATTATGCCCTTAAAATGAAGGTAATGATTTTTAAAATAATTCAAAATATGCGATTTTACATTTAGCCAAACATTGGCGTCGAAAATTAGCTTTGCGCCAAAGACTTCAGACCTGTTTCGCCTTCGACCGCTCTAACTCAAGGGTTACACTAAAAAAATTCTGCCTTAAACAGGGGGAAATCAGTAACTTTGGCGAGTAAAAAAAAAAAATGCGAGTGAAAGATGTATTTTATCAACTATATATGTCAGATTAAGATGATAAAATGCATTCAATGCATTTCTGAGATTCATTTAAAATATTTATCAGTATCGAAATTTTTGTTCTCTTTCATAAAACTTATAGTTTACTTTAAAATAATGCCTAATGTATATTTCTTTTTTTGACATATAATTTCATAATAAAATCGAAGAATTTGCCCATTTCGAAATTTTTTTTTTGGAAATAGTCAGTTAAATAGGTATAAATTCCTTAGGAAAAAAAAAGCTATGTTTGTATTATATATTCTTTATTATTAATTGCTTTTTTTTTAAAATATCAAAAATCAATAAATTTTTTGCAATACATTTAAATGTAATCTTCAATCGAAATCTTTCAATCGTTATGTGATTATCCTATGGATCCCCTCAATTAAAAATTAAATTCAATTTGAACCGACCATTCATTATTATTGCCTATTTTCTGTTCTGTTACTAATCTGCGTGGCGTGGTTGGCTAACGCGCCGCTTTCGCAAAGTATCTTAATTCTTTCTTATGTCTGGGTTCAAATCTAGCGAATTTCATTTTGTTCGTTTCTGCTTATTTTTCCCACGTAAATTAATTTTACTGATAAATACTTATTTTAACATGATCCTCTGTTATTTTAATGTACTTTTCATTTTTTTTTTTTTTTTTTTTGCCTTAAAAAAGGTTTTTTTCTGATTTTTAATCATTCAAAGTAATTTCTATCTTTTTCAACAATTCCTAACAAGAAGCTTTCATTTCTGTTTATTTTTCCCACGTAAATTTTCAGTGCTGCCATTATTTAAGCAAACGGAATGTCACAATTAATTGCTAAATGAATATTTTTAATCAATTTTAATGTAAAAATATTAATAAGTTATAGTTTTGTATTTTATAAATATCGATGAATTTAAAAGAAAATGATTTTTAAAAAGTTCATTGATATTTAGAAACAGTGATTAAAAAAGTAAAATGCCGAAAACTATATGTCACAATTAATTGCTAAATGAGCATTTTTAATCAATTTTATTAAAAATAATTAATAAGTTAGTTTTGTATAATATAATTTTTTCCGCAGATACGTGTTTAAATAATTTTAACACAGAGTGGAATGAAAAACTATAAAATTAAAATTAAAAAAATTAAATGTTTTTATCAAATAGTATTCTTTTTTTTTTAATGTTTTTTTCAGTGAATGTTAGCATATAACTAGGTTTTCCCCCAAAGTGGATTTTTAACACTTATATATGTTTAATTAAACATCCAAATGTTTCAAGAGCTATCTGTAGAATTTTTTTTATTAGTATTTATTGATAATGGATTTAAATTAATATATTTTTTTAAAATTAAAATGCATTCAATGCATTTCTGAGATTCATTTAAAATATTATCAGTATCGAAATTTTTGTTCTCTTTCATAAAACTTATAGTTTACTTTAAAATAATGCGTAATTGCATGAAACTTTTTCCCCCCGTGTCAAATATTTCATAAAATTCTCACAATTTTACTTCAAGAATTAAAATAGTAGTGAAATTTTGTAATTTGAAAAATTTATACTTTCTGTTCTTTTTTCAGCATACAACTATTTTTAAAAATGCTACAGTTTCGTTTCCGGGAAAAAACTAAAAAAATTAAATGTTTTTATCAGATAGTATTATTTTCTTTTTGAATGATTTTTTTCAGTGAATGTGTACTTATAACTAGGTTTTTTACATAGTGTTTTTCTTAGCAGTTACAAATGTTTAATCAAACATCCAAACGTTTCAAGAGCTATCTGTAGAATTTTTTTATTATTATTTACAGATAATGTGGATTTAAATTAATATATTTTTTAAAATCAAATGAATATTTCTATTATTTCCTTATTAAATTAATTATTTGTTAATAAAAGGTATAACGCCTATTATTTTGGATAAAAATACGTTCTAGAGCCTGGAATAAATATTTGTCCTCAGTGCCAGCCTAGCGGTAGCTAGGCTTCTACTTCAGTTACACAGTATACCTAAGAAAGGGAGTAAATAAAGTGAGAATGATAGGTTCGCCTAAGCTAAAACTAGCTTCGGCGGTCAGGAGGTGGTGGGGGGAGGTGGAACATAGTTTCCGTAAACGGAAAACAGCTTTTGCGTTTCGTTCTTCAATCCGAAAAGGGGGTTTTCGTTACGTTTAACAGCATGGGGGGGGGGTGGAATTCTTAGAAATCAGGTAGTATCTTCGTTGCGCTATGAGGCAAACGGTACATGAGGTGAGGCTGGTTCATGAAGTTAGATTGAGAGCTAATCGTTGGGTTGTCATGATTGCAGAATGGAAAGTTGCAGAATGGAAAGTCGAGGAAAGATTCGCTATTAGGGTGTGGATGGGTTCAACACAAAGTTCTTCGTGGAGAACAGATCTTGGGATGTACCTGTTTATTATGAAGTCTTTGAATATCATTTAATTGTGTGTTACTGGCAGATCCCCAAATGGGGCATGTATACGTTAAGATGGGGCGAAGATAGGTTTTGTAAATAAATATCCGGTTATTTAAAGAGAGTTTGGATTTCCTTCCAATCAGTACGTTCTAGAGACATTTTTAAGCTAACTGTAAGTAGCGATTGATTGATTAATGAAAACCTGAAAATTATTTTATTATTTTAGATTCCTAAAAATTATCTATTATTAAAAAATGATGACTTTTTTTTTACTCAAGCATCAAAATAGTTTTCTTTTATTGTTTAAATTTATTATTTTTTTACTAAAGCAATATTGTTTTCGACATGTCATGAATAGAAACTTGAAGATAAATCTTATATCTGAGGGAGAGTCAGGGGGAAAATAGTTCTACACTCAAATAAGCCACTGTAACACAATGCAGTAGAAAGAGAACTGAAACATGTTTGACATTAGTAAGATCTGGAAGATATTTTTTTTTTCGAAAAAGGGAATTGTAGTGACGTTTATATAAAGGAATCACACACATACCAGGAACTTTGATAAAGGAAGGTGAATTTCCATGGCAGTATGTTATGCATTCGAAACAAATTTTAATAAAACACTCAAAATACTTAAAACAATCATTTAATAATTTCTTCTTTTATAAAGATAATTGCATGAAACATTTTTCCCGTGTGTCGAATATTTCAAAAAATCCTCACAATTTTACTTCAATATTTAAAATAGTAGTGAAATTTGAAAAATTTCTACTTTTCTGTCTTTTTTCAACATACAACTATCTTTAAAAAGGCTACATTTTCGTTTCCGGGGACTAAAAAATTGCAACGAAAGAACTGAAAACTGAGTGAGTGATTTTTTAATTCGCACTGTTCGCCTATTCGAGGGTTATTGGCGATGGACCTCGAAATTTTCAACCATGGTCAAGTGACGAGGACGACACCTGCGCTTTCACCCATCTCTAATAATTAGAACACCACACCAACGCAAGAACAAATTTCGAAAAAGGGAGTTTTAATGACATAGTTAAAGAAATCACTCACATCGCGCACATAAGAGCTATCGGCCTGAGGGAAACACGAAATTTCCATGGGGATGAAGTTATTCACTCGGTAAAAGCCCGTGCAACGCCGGGCTAAGCGGAGAGGAAAGAAACAAAGAAATCAAAGTAATTTCGAAAAATAATATTGGAAGTGTTGAATTTGTGAAGAGAAGGGAAAATGTTAAGCGACAAAGCCATGACACGCACTCACGGGTCATGCACTCACATCGTACGCGTCAAAACCACACACAAAAGTGTTGGCGTCAGAAAGAAAGGAGGAAATTAACATGGGGATTAAGTTATACCCTCGGTATAAGCCCGTGCAACGCCGGGCCATGAAAGCTAGTCTTACACTATTAAAATTCGAAGGTAAACAAACGTATCTATCTATCTATGTGCGTCTATCTTCTCACGAACAGCCACGCAGAAAGTCGCGGAAGGTACCAAAAGATCGGGAATTTTCCGGGGAAGCCGTATTGCCTATTTATATTCCGATATTGTAATTAGTTAAAAAGATATTAATTAAAAACCTTAAAACGCCGAATTGTTTTACTCCTGCCGGTTGTTTACTTGGCGGAACTTCCCTTCCGTTTCGGCCGAGCGGTAATCTTACGTTTTCCACCATATTAAAATTGTCATCTAATTTTCGGTGTCGAAATGAGACAAAAAATAATTACAGAATCGGAAAGATCATTTATTTCGCCACGACACGGTATAATTTTTTTTGTAAAATAACGATATTTTCTATTTTTTTCGAATTTTTTAAAATAGTGTTAAAACAGATGCGTTTTTATGAAAATTATTTCTAAATCGTTGGGTATGAATTACTTTTCGTGTTATTAAATCGATATTCTACACTAATTAACTTCAAGCCTTTCTCTTTTAGATCCATTCATTTAAAAAATAAAATTTCCAAAACTTTTTTTTTAAAGAATTTTTAAAAAGTAGTCTTAATTTTTACTTCACATTGAATAACTTCGTCATTTATGAAGATAATCTCACAAAACCTTTTTTCCGTGTGTACAGTAATATTATCCGTAACATATACGAAGATTGAAAAAATTGCTTCAAAATTACGGATTTTAAAAAAAATTTGTGATTTTCGTAAACTTATGTTTTTTTCTGAGAAATAAATTAAAAAGTAGTAATTTGTACATTTTTTATTTCAAAGTACGTTATTTTTGCAAATAGTTGGTGATGTTTGAGAGCATTAACGTAAAAATTACGCCCTTAAAATAAAGGTAATGATTTTTTAAAATAATTTAAAATACGCGATTTTACATTTAGCCAAACATTGGTTAACTGTCTGGTGCGGAGTGCTCAGAGCTCCCGCTACACTCAAGACTATAACTGCAGCACTGCCGTGCGCGGTCAATGCGAAGGAGGATGTCCGCCTCGCAGAAACCCGCCGGTCGCCTTTTTTCATACTTGTCTTAAATTTTTTCTCCTGCTGACATTGCGTCGCCACACATCATTACACACAAAAGGAAATATTCTGAAATATATTTTAATTCTCTCTTCTTCAATGATTGAATTCACTTGCTGCATCCCCACTGATCTGAAATTTACTTCATTTTCAGTGCTGCCATTATGTAAGCAAATGGTATGTCACAATTAATTGCTAAATGAGCAATTTTAATCAATTTTATTAGAAAATAATTAATAAGTTAGTTTTTTATAATATACTTTTTTTCGCAGATACGTTTTTAAATAATTTTAACACAGAGTGGAATGAAAAACTAAAATTAAGATTAAAAAAATTAAATGTTTTTATAAAATAGTATTATTTTTTTTTAATGTTTTTTTTCAGTGAAATTTTTTAAAAATTAAAATGCATTCAATGCATTTCTGATATTCATTTAAAATATTTATCAGTATCAAAATTTTTGTTCTCTTTCATAAAACTTATAGTTTACTTTAAAATAATGCGTAATTGCATGAAACTTTTTTCCCCCGTGTCGAATATTTCAAAAAATTCTCACAATTTTACTTCAAGAATTAAAATAGTAGTGAAATTTTGTAATTTGAAAAATTTATACTTTCTGTTCTTTTTTCAGCATACAACTATTTTTAAAAATGCTACAGTTTCGTTTTCGGGAAAAAACTATCTTTCTTTAAAGAATTTTATAGAAAAAAAACAACTTTTTTTTTTACAAAACAATGCTGTTTTGCATATTTTATGATTTTTTCTCATATGAATCAATATCGTTGCGTTTATATAAAAATGATTTTTAAAACTTTCAGAATCAGTGATTTAAAAAATAAAAAGCCGAAAACTTTTTGAACGAATTGTAATAAAACACTCAAAATACTTAAATCAATCATTTAATAATTTCTTCTTTTATAAAGGTAATTGCATGAAACTTTTTCCCCCGAGTCGAATATTTCAAAAAAATCCTCACAATTTTACTCCAAGAATTAAAATAGTAGTGAAATTTTGTAATTTTAAAAATTTATACTTTCTGTCTTTTTTTCAGCATACAACTATTTTTAAAAAGACTACATTTTCGTTTCCGGGAAATAAAAAATTGCAACGAAAGAATTGGAAAGTGAGTGGGTGATTTTAAAATTCACCCTGTTTGCCTATTCGAAAATTTTTGGTGACGGACCTCGAAATTTTCAACCATTCTCAAGTGACGAGAACGACACCTGAGCTTTCACCCATCTTTAATAATTACCACACCACACCAACGCAAGAACAAATTTCGAAAAAGGGAGTTTTATGACATAGTTAAGAAATCACTCACATCGCGCGCATACACACACACACACAAGTGCTATCGGCCTGAAGGAAACACGAAATTTCCATGGGGATGAAATTATTCACTCAGGAAAAGGAAAGAATTGGAAAGTGAGTGGGTGATTTTTAAATTCGAACTGTTTGCCTATTCAGGGTTTTTGGTGACGGACCTC
This sequence comes from Trichonephila clavata, assembly GCA_019973975.1. Taxonomy (NCBI): domain Eukaryota; kingdom Metazoa; phylum Arthropoda; class Arachnida; order Araneae; family Nephilidae; genus Trichonephila; species Trichonephila clavata. Next base: position 6,631 of record BMAO01028302.1, on the reverse strand, counting down.
GAAATTTTCAACCATGCTCAAGTGACGAGGACGACACTGAGCTTCACCCACTTTAATAATTACCACACACACCAACGCAAGAACAAATTTCGAAAAGGGAGTTTTTATGAATTGTTAAAGAAATCACTCACATCGCACGCACGCACACACAAGTGCTATCGGCCTGAGGGAAACACGAAATTTCCATGAGGGTGAAGTTATTCAGTCGGTAAAAGCCCGTGCAACGCAGGGCTAAGCGGAGAGGAAAGAAACAAAGAAATCAAAGTAATTTCGGAAAATAATATTGGAAGTGCTGAATTTGTGAAGTTGAGTGAATATTAACGTCCCACTGTTCAGCAACACGAGGCCTTTTAGGGACGGTCCGCGTAATTTTGAACCATGGTCAAGTGACGCGGACGACACCTGAGCTGGCACCCCCTCTCCTAACTACCACACCACACCAACGGGAGGACGTTTGAGCTCTCGACATATTTTACGTGCATCCCTCCCCCTACACGGCGGGTCTTCAGTGGTACTAGGATCGAGAATTTGCGAAGAGAAGGGAAAATGTTAAGCAACAAAGCCATGACACGCACTCACGGGACATGCATTCACATCGTACGCGTGAAACCCCACAAAAGTGTTGGCGTTAGAATAAAAGGAGGAAATTAACATGGGGATTAAGTTATACCCTCGGTATAAGCCCGTGCAACGCCGGGCCATGAAAGCTAGTTTTAAAAATAAATCATACATATATAAAAGCATAGATATATACCTAGATGAATAAATATATATAGGGAGAGAAATAATGCATACATAAAAATATATGTAACTTATTACATATATAAAAACAATGCAATTTATTTAGCTAATAAAGTATGTATTTTTCTTTTCTTTGTTTCAACTTTTTAATATAATTTTTTCCCTACAGTAGTTATGTAATAATGCATTTGTGGAAGTGTGGATAATATGATTTAAAACTGGCTCAGAAGAGCATGATCGTTGTTACAAGGTTCATCATATAAAAAAATTCATTTGAATTTATCAAGCTAATCGATATTTCTGAGGCAATTTGACGTTGATTATTTTGTTTGAGGAACATATTTTCATAATCTTTAGAAAGAAGTTCTGAACTATTATATAGTTATAGAGTACCGCTGTAACGACATCTGGAGAAGGGCACAATAAACTTCCTCTGTCTAAGTTACGTATTAATTCATAGTTAGAATTTAGTTCAAAAGTTTTATTAAGAACAAGTGATTTGGAACAAGAATCGCATTTTAATTTTTTAAGTGCTTCTCTAGCACAAACAACAGCTAAATATGTTGACAGGTAGATATGACTGAGCATCACGAAAATCTTTTTCAGATAGTGTAATATTAAAATTATGCGATACTGATGGCTCTAAAGGATTTTCATTACACGAATCTTCTAAATTAATGTCTTTTAAGTTAAGCTGGCCATAAGCATTTGAAACCAATGTTAGAGGTAAAAAATTTTGCATTCTTAGTTTAGCTTCTACTTCATAAAGCTGTCGAATTGATATTAAATATTGAGAACCTGAGAGTGTCCTATATTTCCCAAAACGGCTTTCTAACGCATCTGTCTGAATTTTTCCAGGAAGAAAATACTGAAATTTTAATTCTTTAATGCAATATTTTGACATTTCAAGTAAAGCGTATGTGGTATGAGTAAAAGCAAGATGTGTTTCTTTAGTAAGGGTGCCAGTAGTACAATCTTTTCCCTTCCACGAGTCTAACCATGACAAAATTTTACGCAAGAATTGACATGCTTTGTTGTCTGGAGATAAAGTAATCGGTTGCTGATAAGTATCAAGCAAATGTTGTCCCTGTAAAGGTGTTTTAACATTAACAATTTTCCACCATGTACGAATTAAAGAAATAAAAATTGATGTTGTTTCATATGTAACTAATTAGTTTATGTTGCTCTCCTAATAGTTGAAGCCCCTGAATAACAAAGTTATTAAATATCTTAAGCACAAGTTTCACATTTTGTTTTTCAAGATTTTAGGACATAAAGCCTTCAAAGTTAAACCATAAGCAAACTTTACTAAATTATTACTTTCTATGTCATATAGTCGTTTAAGTGTAGAGAAATTTGCTTCTAATAAAGGAAACTTATTATGATCTTCGAAATCTGGAAAATAAAAACTTTGGCCCTCATTTTTTTGATTAATTCAATTGTTACGAATACATTTAAAAATGTGTACTGAATCAATAACAAAAAATAAAGGATTGGAAGGATCAAAAGGATGTGGATATACAATGCTCAATTTGGGAGGAACAGAAAAGTTGGACATTGCTTTTCGATTTATAGAATTATTGTCAGAAACTACACCTATAACTTTGAATCCTTATACCATCGAGTTCTACGACAGTTTTTTTTAACAACTGTAAACAATTTTTCTCCATCGATTTTTTCACCGGCATTACATGAACTATTTCTTTAAGAGGAGAAAGAAGACTTTGAATCATCAACACATAAGCTGAAGTAGCAGCTTGTTCACTGTTATATGCCACCCCAAAAATAAAATTTCCAATTCTCATTCTAACCAAACTCAATATTCTTATGTAATATTGAGTTTGGTTAGAATGAGAATTGGAAATTTTTTCGGTATTCATGACATCTCCCTATAAGCTGAAGTAGAAGCTTGTTCACTGTCATATGCCATCCCAAGAATATTACCCCCTTTAAAATCTAAATATAGTTTTAAATAGATTTCGTCAAGCATCAGTATGACAGTTTTGTCAACAGACTTTAGGATGTTTACTTTTTTTTATGTATGCTAGAAAGTTTTCATTTGATTGTTCTGTTTGAGGATTAGTTTTTAAAGATGAACAAAGAGTTTGCGCAAAATTCTAGGATGGGGAATATTGAGATACAAAGTTTGCGCAAAGTTCTAGGATGGGGAATATTGAGATATCCCGAATTTCTTAAAAATTTATAGGCATGAAGAGATATGGATTGTAATATACAAAAAAAACCCATCATTTCAGAGGAATATCTAAAAGAAAACTTGTTACAGGTTAAAAATTTGAGCAGGTCAATTAAGAAATGGAGTACAATTTTTTTATCATCATCTAAATCTGAAAACATACTTTCTAAAAGATTAACAATAAAACCAAATGTTGTAGGAAAATCATGGGAGCTTTTCATTTCTACTCCGAGAACCAGTTCATGTAATATTTTATTTACAACAATAACATTATTAACTTTTACAGGAAATTTGCACTTACCAAGTTGACCTATCTTTGTTTGACCTTTGTGTATTGAAAAATCTAGTTCTTTATTTATAATCACTGATGCTTTAACAACAGGAGATACCGTTGTGTCTAGCATCATAATTATTACTATATCTTTTTTACAAACAATAGTCCATATGTCCTGAAGCTTCTCTGCATTTAAACACTCGACTAATTCTGGAAGCGACGTAAATGATTTACTTTTTTCGAATTCTTCTTTGGAACTAATGCTTTCTTGGATTGAGCGTTGTAAGTGCTCATTTTCTAATCTTTGCAGTCTCTGCTCAAGAGATTCTCTGATGTTATTTGTAGAGTTTGAAATATATTTGGGGAAAGTTGGGAAAATTGTCGGACTGCAAAATTTGTAGTCTAAAACGCTGCAAGGCTACACATATCTTCTCCCCAGTTTTTTCGTCATGAGCTTCTGTGCTTCTTCGTATTGCATCATCAGCAAAGTGTAGTTCACAAACCTAAAATTAAATATATATACATAAATATATATTGTTTTGCATTGACAGAAAATATTTGTGAGAGTTAACAAAAATTTCTCTGATAATTTGATTTTTTGTAATTTTGAATGGAACTTTTGTTGGAAATAGTGAAAAAATTTTGATACAACAAAAAAATTTTTGACAACGCTTATAAACAAAATTCGAACAAAATTTTTTTCTTCTCTTTAATTCAATGAAATTTGTTTATTTTACCAGAAAATGTGTCATCAAAGCAAACTTGATACGATGAAATCCTTCTTGTCAGGACACCACATAGTCTATATTAATGCAAACTATTTTAGAAAAGAAACTGTCAGTGTTGTCGTCAAGGCCTTAGAAATTGGTACTCACTACCTCTAAATGGGGTGTCTTCTCTGACATTTGCTGTCGTAGCAATCGTACTTCAAGTTAATGTTGTGAGGTTAATGCTGAGTCATGTTTATCTGTTTTTAGCTTTATTTTTTCTGACTTTTAAAGTCATCTTAAGAGTTCAGAAATCAGATAGCTTTTTTTTAGTGAATTTGTTTTGCATTTTGTATCTCACATCATATTAATATGCAAAATAATCAATACATGGTTTCTTATGTCCATATTTACATTGACTATGAGCTCTGTATCATAATGGGCTTCCTTTTGCTAACACACAATTAATACTTAAGGTACTTTCATTGATTCTGTGAAAAGATATTTAGAAAATGACACAAAAATATTTGTTTGCAATAGCAAAAATACTACACAGTTTTTGTCTCATTAACAAAATTTGATTGGGCTCATTTTTAAACACAATTTTTTTAGGGCTACAAAATATATATTTGATAAACAATACGCATTTCTCATTATAGATATATAAAAAGGAATTACCAATGTAATTATCATGTTAAAAATCTCACATGAAGAAAAAGAAATGAGTACATTTTCAAATGTCTTATCGAACAACCTATTAAAGTTATAAGTAGACTTTTAAAATTAAGATATTTTTACAGTTTCCATAAATAGAATAAAGTTAAATAACTTACCTTTGAATACTTTGATGGAGCAAAATCTTTTCTTGATACAGCATGGATCCATTTTTTTCGATGGGAGTCCTCTTTGGGGATGCGAACATTTCCAATTTTTCAGTACCTTTATAATTGCTATTGCAATTCAGTACAACGCATGTGTAGACCATTTTGTAAACTTATTCAGAATAGTTAAAAAGAAATTGAAAATCTATAATAAAAAAGTGAAAAAGGTATCCGCACAGACACAAGCACCAAAATGGCGTAGGCGAGTAACCGATCTATTTTGAATTCAAGTAAGTTTTCTTTCCCTACTATGTGTGACGTCACAAGCCTATCACGTTGGAGTCACCAAGCCTTGATCTCTAGGAGGTGGCTATGTGCGACAAGATATTATTTCACTGAAGCAAAGCTCAAATTTCTAACCAGAAACCATGAAAAAGAATTGGACCACATAAAGCTGTACAATATCCTCCACATACCACTAGCGCCACGAACCACTACTCAAAAGGATCGACTATCGAAGGATAAGACCCTCCATACCATAATGCAGGGATTCTCAACCTTTTTTTTTTTTTTTGCAGTACACTTTTAACAATTTCAAAATTTGGCGGCTTCACTAACAATAACATAAGTTTAAAAGAATTTTATTGATCTCTATCTAAAATAGTTTATGATAGTAATTTTCAATGTTAAATAAAATATGTGCGACAAAGACAGCAAAATGTGTACTGAGCAATTAATTACAAATAAATTATACGAATACATTGAATGCGAAGTATGATCTTGACATTTTTGATAATTTCGTTTACATTGGGTCGTAAAAATTATGATATTCTCATTTCGTCATCCACATCGCCTCGATCTTTTTTTCATTTTTATAATTGTTGATGCTGAAAATCTGAATTCGCGCAAATAAGCAGTAAAAAATCGTAAAAATATTTTGAAAGCTTTTTGGGGCTGTTATGAGATCTTTTTTATTTCCAATGGGGCTGCGGATTAATTGTAGACTAACTTCATTCCCTGTGAGTCGGTATCACTTATAAGTGTGGCACCATATAGGTGGAGTACCAAGCGCCGCAAGGTAATTTTGACGCGCAGTTTCTTTCCCAGAAGGAGGCACCTGAACTCTGACCATGCGAAATGGTTCCAGAAATTTGATTTAGCCGAGAGCACCCAAGCGAAACAGGTTCTCTAGGAATCTTTAACATGATGCACAATCATACGACATGGATGCTATCATTTTCTGCATCATGAAAATCCACCGATTTGGGCCGGGGTCGAACCCTCAGTCTTAGGCGTACAGGGCCAGCAACAAACCAACTACGCCTCTCAGCCGGCGCTATTATGAGATAATCGCCTCTAATTTTAATCCAAAATGAATTAATTGACTCTTCCAAATGTTTTGAAATTAACTCTCGATAATTAAAGAGCGGAATTAATTTTTCCTCTTCATCACAGTTAATTCATATACAGATGTATCGAAAACTCTTAAGGCAGTATCACACTTACATTTTTCGTGCAACTTTTTAGCTCAACTTTTAGCCCAATCTGAGGGTGAAGTGTTGCCGTAAGCAAATCTCATGCTCTGACGTCAGCCGCACTCTTTCTCCACATTGAAAACAAAACTCGCAGATTTTGGTGCTTCGAAGACGACCATCCAGTATTATTTCTTTTATTTCGCTCGCGCTTTTGTTGATGGACGTAAACAGAAATGGAACACCATTCTGCTTAAAATATTATACGCCATATCTGATGCGAAGCTACTGCAGTTACCGCCATATTGTTTATGACGTAGGGTGATAAAGAACCGCATGGGCTGGAATTTCAAGCAACTTTTGTTTGGAGCAACTTTTTTCGCTCACTGGCAAAAGTTGTTCGAAAGCCATTGCTTTGGCAA
>BMAO01028301.1:0-18448 GCA_019973975.1 Trichonephila clavata | reverse complement strand
TTCCATTTCAAATGACCCCACGCGTCTGGTAAACATTTGATCACCTTGTCCCATGGCCACATTTTTATTTCCAAGCTGTTCCAGCAGTAATCTTTCTATTCCTCCTGGAAAAAGCGTACAGAGAAAGGCAATACTATGCGCGTGCAAGGGTCGATTCATGTGGAAATGGGACCATTGTTCCGGATTCATTAATTTTTCGGGAATTTTACCCCCGTCACACGACGATTTAGGTTGGCTCACGTACACAATGGTCCGAACCAAATGAAAGGCACTCTGAATCTTGACACATTTCTTGGCCCGACCAGCAGAGGGAAATTCATAGCGAACTTTACCCTTCCAAATCTCTTCAAACGCACTTTCTTGCTCACACGCCAAAATCATGTGTCGATGCTGTATTTTACCCCTCTCTGTCTCTAATCCATCGCAGAGACACCAAAAGGGTAAAATGACAAATTGATTCCGAATCATTTCCATTTCCTTACAAAACGTATCAAAAATGTTGTGTTTGACCATAATGTGAAACCATACCCAATCTCCTTTCAAGTAGCGCTGAATAATCCCCCACACATCTTTGCCCAAGCCATTGTCAAATTTTATTCCCTCTTCCCATAAGTCGGGTTTCTCAAAGATTGAATCATAAAAATTGTCCCTCAATCTGGGACGACCGTACATTTCACGAGGTATCGGTTGAAAGTACCTACACCCACATACTTCTGGCACCCTTTCCTCTTCTTCCGTCTCCTCCTCATCGTCCGAGAATACCCAGACATCTTTGGCTTCCTTTGCGAAACGTTCCAAGCAGGACACGACGTGATGAATGTGGTCGGGATGATTCTTTTGCCCATATGCCCAATGTCGACGCCCAAAACAAAACACGCATTGCTTGCGAAAATCCAGACCATGGTTTTCGGAGGCATGGTGATGATAAAATTGATCTATGGTCATCCCCTCGCGACATTTGGGACAAGACACGTGATCCTGTAAATGCTTGTTGAAATGTCGGTAAAAGGATGTACGTGTAGTTGTACTTTTGCGTGCCATAAAAAATTTTTGGATCAACCACTAAATCATCCACACTCTATAAACTTTATCTTGCATCAACTTTTAAAGTATAGCTTGCTTAAAAAAAAAAAAAAAAAAAAAAAAAAAAAATTTTTTTTTTTTTTTTTTTTTTTTTTTTAGTGGGTTACTTGTCCCTTGTATCTCAACACTTTTACATTTTAAACTTTACTTGTCCCTGAAAGATTTTTAAATTTCAAATTTTCTGTTTTTACTCCATCCTTTCATTTTTGTTGGATTCTCCAATTTCTCTCCTATTGGGATTTTTCGCTTACCCAGTCACTCTTGGACATTTGATTGGGTCAGTCCGACGTTGATGAGTGTTGCTATTGCGTCTCTGACGTCAAATCTATGAAATTGGAGGGGTACATTTATCTGTCAAACCTATGGGGAGAATTTATCCGTCAAACCTATGAAATTGTATGAGGGACATTTATCCGTCAAACCTATGAAATTGTATGAGGGACATTTATCAGACTCAATCTATGAAATTGGAGGGGCCCATTTATCAGACCCAACCTAGAAATTGGAGGGGGAAATTTATCCATCGAATCTATGAATTCGGAGGGGGAAATTTATCCATCGAATCTATGAAATGGGAGGGGGGAGTTTATCCATCCAATCTATGAAATTGGAGGGGGAAGTTTATCTGTCCAATCTATGAAATGGGAGGGGGGAAATTTATCCATCCAATCTATGAAATTGGAGGGGGACCTTTATCCATCCAATCTATGAAATTGGAGTGGGGAGTTTATCCATCCAATCTATGAAATTGCAGGGGGGAGTTTATCTGTCCAATCTATGAAATTGGAGGGGGGAGTTTATCTGTCCAATCTATGAAATTGGAGGGGCATCTTTATCCCAACACACCTAGAAAGGGGAGGACCCCCTCTCTGTGTTAAAGGATAGGAATCTCCTCCATTTGTAAAACCTATGAAAAGAGCGCTATTCTTTAGACAATAACCCCTATTCTTTTCAAAATACACTCTCTATTTAAGAAAAAAGTCCTTATATTCCAACTTTTATCCAGTTTCAAGAGTGTAACGCAAGAGTGTAACGAAAAGAGCAGGTTATGATCTATGAAGTTAACTTTATCTTTAGTATGTAATAAGTATAGTAATAAGTATGTAATAAGTATGTAGGGTAGGTAAGCTTTTTCTTTATTACTGGAAAATGCTGGTTTTTCTGGCTGATGGAGTGGCGAGTATGTGTGACGAGAATGCTTCTTGTTTCTTGCAGGGGGTGAACATCAATAATCATTTCAACGGCAACAGGAAATTTCCACATCAAATCTTCCAACGTTGGTGAGAGGAGGGATGTTTCCATGTTTTCCTAACCCCCCTTTGAGTTTCCCTCTTGGAGTTTTTCCGTTTGAGCGATGCCCTTGGAAGAGAATGATTCTCTCAACAGTTCCACATCAAACCTTCCAACGTTGGTGAGAGGAGGGACCCAAAAAAATGGAAAGGACGTGCTGAGCACATCCTTTCCATTTTTTTGGGTTTGACATTCAAAGTTCAAACAGTCTGCCTACACAGGGGGCAGGTGGGACTCTGGGTCCGCTCCAAACATGCTTTATGAAACATGTGTCTACATTCGGTCGTGAGGGGAAAATGCATGGGCTCCAGGCAAATGGGACATTTTTCAGGCACGCCAAACACGGGATCTGGGAAGGGAGCACTGTACAAGAGTTGAAGAGCCGTGTGACCCAGCGTCACCCATTGTTCCAAATCCTGCGAGCCCCCATAAGACCAGGCCACGCTCGCCTTTCGGTACAGATCAGGTTTCATGCATTCTGTCCAAATGCCCCGAATATAGGCGCCGTGACCCCTTTCAGCCATCTTGTGGAGCACAAGGTCCTTGGATTTGAAAGGTTCGACGGCAAAGAGAAAGGCGAGAGAGCGCAATTTTCCAGATTCCCCCGAAGGACAGAGAACGTTGCACAAGGCATCGAGGTCGTGGAGATGGCGTTGAAAGTCCTGCACCGTCAACACCTCTGGAATGGGTAAAGCATTCAGACGATTCCGGAATTCTTTTAAAAAGGCAGCAAATTCCCCGAAATCGGGGGATGAATACTTGACCAGGCAGTGTGCAAACGCTAAATCGTCTCGCATCGTGAGGAATGAATGAGCTCTCTCGCCTCGAGTGCCTCGCTTTTATAGCAGGGAGAAGGCTTCTGATTGGTCGATGCAACTGATGTGAAATTTCAAGGCTGGTAGGATTTAAAAAGGATTCATGAGTAACACTTTTAATTCAACCTTGGCTTGAAAAGAGACTTGAGCTGCTAGCCAAAATTATTTTTGAGAGTTTAAATGTTTCGTAAGTATTCATTCAATAGGTTCCAACCTTGGCTGGAAAAGAGACTTGTGCTGCTAGCAAAAGTATTATTTTTGAGAGAGGGTAGCGTCATTTTTTGCAAGTGTTTCATTCCATAGGTTCCAACCTTGGCATATTTATTGACCCAAAAAAATGGGAGAATGATTACTGGTCCCGAGCTATGCTCCTTTCCAGCAATCATTCTCCCATTTTTCTGGGGCTCAACACAATGTCTACCTTTAAAGGTCGGGTTCTCGCAATGGATTGGGTGCCCTGCAGAGAGGACAGGTGTTTTGCACGTCCAGATGTTGTAACAAGCACCGCATGTGGAACAGGTGCCCACAATGCGTTCTTTCTGGCCAGTGCATAGGGCTCAGACAGATGGCACATGAATCTGGTACTTGGAACACGCTCTCGGGCCATTTCAATCCATAGCACCCATCCAACACTGCTTGAGCCAAGTGTGTCCAGGCGGTCAGGTGTTGGGGACCGTGTCTCCTCCACGCCTTGTAGGCCAAGTGATATAGTTTTGGTTTCGCCAAACTAGTCCAAAGGGCTTGTAGAAAGGCCCCTTTTCCTTTGGCAGCCTCCTCCTCCAAATAATCACTGTGCAGGTGGGCCGGTTCTGCATACACAACACATTCAAAGGTGGGCAGGTCACGGGGATCGTAATCGGGCAACACCTTTTGTAGCAGTTCAGCAACGGTTACATCGTAGATGGACTCGACCGTTATGATGTCAGAGGGCATCATGGTCTGCAGGCACTTTCGAAAATTAATCATAAAGGTTATATAGTCCCCAAGATTAGCCTCCTGGTACTTGGCCAGATAGAGAGTAAAAGCTTTTTCGTCTTCCATGTCTCAGGAATAAATGAAGCAGAGAGCGTCTGAGCCCTGCTTTTATAGTCGAGAGAAGGAGGAAGTGGTTTCTGATTGGTCGATTGTTTTGATAAGGGTTCCCAAGGATGAAAGGAGGTCACCTTTCAAGAGGCAAAGGTCCATGTCATCATCCAACCTTGGCATCTCATATAAACCAAAAAAAGGGGAGAATGGGCCAAAGCCCAAACTCCCCTTTTTTTGGTAGGAAAGAAAACAGACGCTTCATTACAATAAAAACAATTATTTATTGACATTCTTTACAGGATGAGGTTGAAGGATGAAACGACACATACCGGATTTCAACAGAGGATGATGTTCGGGCACAAACAAAACAATGGTATGGGTTGGTTGAGTAGGGGTTTTGGTTGGATGGCGAGTTTTTTATTGGGCAAGAAGGGTGGTTGTTCCAAGAGTCTCTTGCCAAGCTCCAGGTGGGAAGAATAGGCCTGGGTACTCTTGTTGCATCGAGTCATCAGAGGTGGAGTAGGCAGGCGTGATGTCACCTCGACATGGGCTCCAGTCATCAAAACAGAGGGATCCACCCTCTCCAAAGGTGTGACTGGTCTCTCGGGTAAGGATTCCACAAGTCTTTTAGCAGGTGGAGAGACACATTTAGCAGGTGGAGAGACACTTTTAGCAGGTGGAGAGACACTTTTAGCAGGTGGAGAGACACTTTTAGCAGGTGGAGAGACACTTTTAGCAGGTGGAGAGACACTTTTAGCAGGGGGTGTAGGAATTTTGTCAGCTGGTTGTTCAACAGGTGGAGAGGCACTTTCAACAAGGGGTGTAGGAATTTTCTCAGGTGGAGAGGCACTTTCAGCTGTTGCACGTTCCTGAGAAAGCTTCCTTTTTACACCAGCCCTCAAAAACGCCATCTTCAAAGATGCCGTCTTGGAAGCGTTTTGGGATTGCATCTGACGCATGTCCTGCACCTTTTGAATAAAGTCTTGGATCCATTTCCTCACCAAGATGGAATCGGGGATGGGAGAGTGTTGAACTTGCAAGACGGGTGAGGTTTTGTAGCTTTCCACAAAGAGGTTGCCTGGATTCTCTACCAAAGCAAAGCCCATTTGGAGACTTGAGGCAAAACTCTCGGCCAACGACGAGAGTTCAGCATTCAAAATGCTAAAGACGACATCGGGAGTCACGAGTTTAGACTTTTGAGTCATGATTGGATAGCGTTTGTAAGGCGGCAGCACATCCTTGCCTTGAATGACCAGGTTGTCGTAACGTTTGGCAAATTCGTATACTTTGGATCGACCCAAGAGAGCTCCAACGTCGACCAGTCGAAAGTAGAGCTTGCCATCTCGTCCCACCATGGCAGCCAACGGATAGTGTTGATTGGGCAAAAGCAGTTTGAACCACATGTTGACTCGAGGAAACACTGAGCGTGTGTGAGGAGCAACGGAAAGCACTGGAGCTTTTATACTCTCCATCAGGAAAAAAAATAAAATGTAGACAACGTTGTGTAAAAAAAAAAAAAAAAAAAAAATTTTTTTTTTTTTTTTTTTTTTACACAACGTTGTCTACATTTTATTTTACATCTTGACAAGAGTGTTGGAAATGTTTTCAATGCTTTACTGTACATTATGAGTTTATTAAGTATCTCCAACCACCATCTTTGATAAAGTGGTACATTCTTTGCCAACAATTGCTGTTTTCATCCGTCATGTGTATGACTCGGGGTAAATAAACTTTTCCATTCTGTAAAATTTGCTCCACTCTCAATTCGGTGGGCTCACCGTACAACTCGTGTTCTTCAAACACCATCGAATCCAATAAATAGTGAATCGCACAATCATGGAGTGGTTCTTCTCCCCGACCACACACTAAACAATCTCGTCGACAAAAGCATGATGGAACGGAAGCGACTGGCATAGTCTAGCAGGATAAATTGAAAATGAAAATAAAATTTCAATTAACTTTGAAACGGCACCATAAACTGGACAAGCAAATGAGATGATGGTTGTGGAGAAAGGTTGTGAGTTTATAAAAGGCACCCACTAAAAAAAAAAAAAAAAAAAAAAAAAATTTTTTTTTTTTTTTTTTTTTTTTTAGTGAGACATCTCTTCCTTGTCTAGCTCGAGTTGTTCTCTTGAAGTGCTGCGTGTATTACAACTGTCATTTTACTTTTCAATTGTAATGTGACGGCGCGTGACGTCACTTGAATCTGATTGGTCAATTTTCCTTTACAAGCAGATCACAAGTTTGAAATCTCACAGGTTTCATTTGACTGCTGAAGAGGATGGATGAATGTTCTCACTAAAAAAAAAAAAAAAAAAAAAAAAAATTTTTTTTTTTTTTTTTTTTTTTTTTTAGTGAGACATCTCTTCCTTGTCTAGCTCGCTTGGAGTGCTGCGTGTATTACAACTGTCATTCTGAAGGTTGAAAATTATTGACCAATCAGATTCAAGTGACGTCACGCACCATAGACTTAATGTTAAAGGACTTGTGATTTTTTTCAGTGTATGGAATCCACTGGTTCCATGGAATCGGGCTCGAACCTTTCTATCTCGGTAAATTACAATGGGATCGAGTCCAAATTCTTTCCATGGGGGGTCATGGGACCCCCCCTGGTGAACCGGAAATGGCGATATCTCGGCTTCTATGGGGCCTTTATAGACGTGTGACCCCTCAAACGATTCAGAATCGTTTGTAGTGTACAATGACATTTTTGGTTTAGACCTAGACCCCCTGGTTGAGGGTCTAGGCTAAAAAAGCCCATTTGGCCTGTTTTAGATTTTCTCCTCATCTAAAGGTCCGATTTCCAAACTGTTTACGTTGTTGGATAGACTATAAAAGGACCTATCGTTTGATAATATGGATATGGACTTTGGGTACTGGGTTTGGATCCTAGGCTCCAAAACGTATCGACCCTACGAAGGGGCCTAGCTCGGAACCTTGGGGTCATAAGGTAGGGGTCTAACCTATCCACCTGTTTGGAATGACAAGCCCTTTCAAATAATACCCCTTACTAGACCCTACCCCCCATAGGAGGGTCTCTAGGGTTACAGAAAAGGTGGCCCATAGGCTTAATGTGATTTTTTCGCATTGAAATGCTATGGAATCAAGTACAAACCTTCTATCTCGGTAAATTACGGTCGGATTGGGTCCAAACTTTTTCCATGGGGGGTCATGGGGACCCCCCTGGTGAACCGGAAGTCGCGATATCTCGGCTCCTATGGGGCCTTTATAGACGTGTGACCCATCAAAAGATTCAGAATCGTTTGTAGATTACAATGATATTTTTGGTTTGGATCTAGACCCCCTGGTTGAGGAACTAGGCTAAAAAAGGCCATTTTGGCCTGTTTTAGATTTTCTCCTCATCTAAAGGTCCGATTTCCAAACTGTTTACGTTGTTGGATAGAACATAAAAGGACCTATCGTGTGATGCTATGGATATGGACATTGGGTACCGGGTTTGGATCCTAGGCTCCAAAACGTATCGACACTAAAAAGGGACCTTGCTCAGCCCCAACGCCCCTAAGGTAGTCGAGTAACCTATCCATCTGTTTGGAATGTCAAGCTCTTTCGAATGATACCCCTTACAAGACCCTACCCCCCATAGGAGGGTCTCTAGGGTTAAAAAACAGGTGTAACCTTGTCTTGAACCTATCTCGGCTTCTATGGAGCCGATAAGCTTTTGCAACATGTCAAATGAAAGAGACGAACCAGTAGATGGCAACACTCTACACGCTTTTGCCGTACCCCCCATAGGAGGGTCTCCAATGAGTGAAAAAAAACAAAATTCAGAGCCAATTTCCTGGGTTCCTATGGCACCTATAAACTTGAATTGCACATTGTATGACGTGGGCTTCAAGCCCTGTCGAATCATGTACAACTCTTGGGTATACCCCCCATAGGAGGGTCTGCAATGAGTGAAAAAAAACAAAATTCAGAGGCAATTTCCTGGGTTCCTATGGCACCTATAAACTTGAAATGCACATTGTATGACGGGATTTAATGTCCCGTCATACAATGTGCAATTCTTGGGTATAGGTGCCATAGGAACCTAGGAAATTGCCTCTGAATTTTGTTTTTTTTCACTCATTGCAGACCCTCCTATGGGGGTATACCAAGAATTGACATTGTATGACGGGACTTTAAATCCCGTCATACAATGTGCAATTCAAGTTTATAGGTGCCATAGGTACCAGGAAATTCTTTGAAGTTGTTCTTTTTGACTCTCAGACCCTCCTATGGCACCTATACCCAAGAATTGCACATTGTATGACGGGGACATTAAATCCCCGTCATACAATGTGCATTTCAAGTTTATAGGTGCCATAGGAACCCAGGAAATTGCCTCTGAATTTTGTTTTTTTTCACTCATTGCAGACCCTCCTATGGGGGGTATACCCAAGAGTTGTACATGATTCGACAGGGCTTGAAGCCCACGTCATACAATGTGCAATTCAAGTTTATAGGTGCCATAGGAACCCAGGAAATTGGCTCTGAATTTTGTTTTTTTTCACTCATTGGAGACCCTCCTATGGGGGGTACGGCAAAAGCGTGTAGAGTGTTGCCATCTACTGGTTCGTCTCTTTCATTTGACATGTTGCAAAAGCTTATCGGCTCCATAGAAGCCGAGATAGGTTCAAGACAAGGTTACACCTGTTTTTTAACCCTAGAGACCCTCCTATGGGGGGTAGGGTCTTGTAAGGGGTATCATTCGAAAGAGCTTGACATTCCAAACAGATGGATAGGTTACTCGACTACCTTAGGGGCGTTGGGGCTGAGCAAGGTCCCTTTTTAGTGTCGATACGTTTTGGAGCCTAGGATCCAAACCCGGTACCCAATGTCCATATCCATAGCATCACACGATAGGTCCTTTTATGTTCTATCCAACAACGTAAACAGTTTGGAAATCGGACCTTTAGATGAGGAGAAAATCTAAAACAGGCCAAAATGGCCTTTTTTAGCCTAGTTCCTCAACCAGGGGGTCTAGATCCAAACCAAAAATATCATTGTAATCTACAAACGATTCTGAATCTTTTGATGGGTCACACGTCTATAAAGGCCCCATAGGAGCCGAGATATCGCGACTTCCGGTTCACCAGGGGGGTCCCCATGACCCCCCATGGAAAAAGTTTGGACCCAATCCGACCGTAATTTACCGAGATAGAAGGTTTGTACTTGATTCCATAGCATTTCAATGCGAAAAAATCACATTAAGCCTATGGGCCACCTTTTCTGTAACCCTAGAGACCCTCCTATGGGGGGTAGGGTCTTGTAAGGGGTATTATTTGAAAGGGCTTGTCATTCCAAACAGGTGGATAGGTTAGACCCCTACCTTATGACCCCAAGGTTCCGAGCTAGGCCCCTTCGTAGGGTCGATACGTTTTGGAGCCTAGGATCCAAACCCAGTACCCAAAGTCCATATCCATATTATCAAACGATAGGTCCTTTTATAGTCTATCCAACAACGTAAACAGTTTGGAAATCGGACCTTTAGATGAGGAGAAAATCTAAAACAGGCCAAATGGGCTTTTTTAGCCTAGACCCTCAACCAGGGGGTCTAGGTCTAAACCAAAAATGTCATTGTACACTACAAACGATTCTGAATCGTTTGAGGGGTCACACGTCTATAAAGGCCCCATAGAAGCCGAGATATCGCCATTTCCGGTTCACCAGGGGGGGTCCCATGACCCCCCCATGGAAAGAATTTGGACTCGATCCCATTGTAATTTACCGAGATAGAAAGGTTCGAGCCCGATTCCATGGAACCAGTGGATTCCATACACTGAAAAAAATCACAAGTCCTTTAACATTAAGTCTATGGTGCGTGACGTCACTTGAATCTGATTGGTCAATAATTTTCAACCTTCAGAATGACAGTTGTAATACACGCAGCACTCCAAGCGAGCTAGACAAGGAAGAGATGTCTCACTAAAAAAAAAAAAAAAAAAAAAAAAAAAAAAAAAAAAAATTTTTTTTTTTTTTTTTTTTTTTTTAGTGAGAACATTCATCCATCCTCTTCAGCAGTCAAATGAAACCTGTGAGATTTCAAACTTGTGATCTGCTTGTAAAGGAAAATTGACCAATCAGATTCAAGTGACGTCACGCGCCGTCACATTACAATTGAAAAGTAAAATGACAGTTGTAATACACGCAGCACTTCAAGAGAACAACTCGAGCTAGACAAGGAAGAGATGTCTCACTAAAAAAAAAAAAAAAAAAAAAAAAAAATTTTTTTTTTTTTTTTTTTTTTTTTTTTTTAGTGGGTGCCTTTTATAAACTCACAACCTTTCTCCACAACCATCATCTCATTTGCTTGTCCAGTTTATGGTGCCGTTTCAAAGTTAATTGAAATTTTATTTTCATTTTCAATTTATCCTGCTAGACTATGCCAGTCGCTTCCGTTCCATCATGCTTTTGTCGACGAGATTGTTTAGTGTGTGGTCGGGGAGAAGAACCACTCCATGATTGTGCGATTCACTATTTATTGGATTCGATGGTGTTTGAAGAACACGAGTTGTACGGTGAGCCCACCGAATTGAGAGTGGAGCAAATTTTACAGAATGGAAAAGTTTATTTACCCCGAGTCATACACATGACGGATGAAAACAGCAATTGTTGGCAAAGAATGTACCACTTTATCAAAGATGGTGGTTGGAGATACTTAATAAACTCATAATGTACAGTAAAGCATTGAAAACATTTCCAACACTCTTGTCAAGATGTAAAATAAAATGTAGACAACGTTGTGTAAAAAAAAAAAAAAAAAAAAAAAAAATTTTTTTTTTTTTTTTTTTTTTTTACACAACGTTGTCTACATTTTATTTTTTTTCCTGATGGAGAGTATAAAAGCTCCAGTGCTTTCCGTTGCTCCTCACACACGCTCAGTGTTTCCTCGAGTCAACATGTGGTTCAAACTGCTTTTGCCCAATCAACACTATCCGTTGGCTGCCATGGTGGGACGAGATGGCAAGCTCTACTTTCGACTGGTCGACGTTGGAGCTCTCTTGGGTCGATCCAAAGTATACGAATTTGCCAAACGTTACGACAACCTGGTCATTCAAGGCAAGGATGTGCTGCCGCCTTACAAACGCTATCCAATCATGACTCAAAAGTCTAAACTCGTGACTCCCGATGTCGTCTTTAGCATTTTGAATGCTGAACTCTCGTCGTTGGCCGAGAGTTTTGCCTCCAGTCTCCAAATGGGCTTTGCTTTGGTAGAGAATCCAGGCAACCTCTTTGTGGAAAGCTACAAAACCTCACCCGTCTTGCAAGTTCAACACTCTCCCATCCCCGATTCCATCTTGGTGAGGAAATGGATCCAAGACTTTATTCAAAAGGTGCAGGACATGCGTCAGATGCAATCCCAAAACGCTTCCAAGACGGCATCTTTGAAGATGGCGTTTTTGAGGGCTGGTGTAAAAAGGAAGCTTTCTCAGGAACGTGCAACAGCTGAAAGTGCCTCTCCACCTGAGAAATTCCTACACCCCTTGTTGAAAGTGCCTCTCCACCTGAGAGAATTCATACACCACTTGTTGAAAGTGCCTCTCCACCTGTTGAACAACCAGCTGACAAAATTCCTACACCCCTGCTAAAAGTGTCTCTCCACCTGCTAAAAGTGTCTCTCCACCTGCTAAAAGTGTCTCTCCACCTGCTAAAAGTGTCTCTCCACCTGCTAAATGTGTCTCTCCACCGGCTAAAAGACTTGTGGAATCCTTACCGAGAGACCAGTCACACCTTTGGAGAGGGTGGATCCCTCTGTTTTGATGACTGGAGCCCATGTCGAGGTGACATCACGCCTGCCTACTCCACCTCTGATGACTCGATGCAACAAGAGTACCCAGGCCTATTCTTCCCACCTGGAGCTTGGCAAGAGACTCTTGGAACAACCACCCTTCTTGCCCAATAAAAAACTCGCCATCCAACCAAAAACCCCTACTCAACCAACCATACCATTGTTTTGTTTGTGCCCGAACATCATCCTCTGTTGAAATCCGGTATGTGTCGTTTCATCCTTCAACCTCATCCTGTAAAGAATGTCAATAAATAATTGTTTTTATTGTAATGAAGCGTCTGTTTTCTTTCCTACCAAAAAAAGGGGAGTTTGGGCTTTGGCCCATTCTCCCCTTTTTTTGGTTTATATGAGATGCCAAGGTTGGATGATGACATGGACCTTTGCCTCTTGAAAGGTGACCTCCTTTCATCCTTGGGAATCCTTATCAAAACAATCGACCAATCAGAAACCACTTCCTCCTTCTCTCGACTATAAAAGCAGGGCTCAGACGCTCTCTGCTTCATTTATTCCTGAGACATGGAAGACGAAAAAGCTTTTACTCTCTATCTGGCCAAGTACCAGGAGGCTAATCTTGGGGACTATATAACCTTTATGATTAATTTTCGAAAGTGCCTGCAGACCATGATGCCCTCTGACATCATAACGGTCGAGTCCATCCACGATGTGAAAGTTGCTGAACTGCTACAAAAGGTGTTGCCCGATTACGATCCCCGTGACCTGCCCACCTTTGAATGTGTTGTGTATGCAGAACCGGCCCACCTGCACAGTGATTATTTGGAGGAGGAGGCTGCCAAAGGAAAAGGGGCCTTTCTACAAGCCCTTTGGACTAGTTTGGCGAAACCAAAACTATATCACTTGGCCTACAAGGCGTGGAGGAGACACGGTCCCCAACACCTGACCGCCTGGACACACTTGGCTCAAGCAGTGTTGGATGGGTGCTATGGATTGAAATGGCCCGAGAGCGTGTTCCAAGTACCAGATTCATGTGCCATCTGTCTGAGTCCCATGCACTGGCCAGAAAGAACGCATTGTGGGCACCTGTTCCACATGCGGTGCTTGTTACAACATCTGGACGTGCAAAACACCTGTCCTCTCTGCAGGGCACCCAATCCATTGCGAGAACCCGACCTTTAAAGGTAGACATTGTGTTGAGCCCCAGAAAAATGGGAGAATGATTGCTGGAAAGGAGCATAGCTCGGGACCAGTAATCATTCTCCCATTTTTTTGGGTCAATAAATATGCCAAGGTTGGAACCTATGGAATGAGACACTTGCAAAAAATGACGCTACCCTCTCTCAAAAATAATACTTTTGCTAGCAGCACAAGTCTCTTTTCCAGCCAAGGTTGAACCTATGAATTGAATACTTACGAAACATTAAACTCTCAAAAATAATTTTGGCTAGCAGCTCAAGTCTCTTTTCAAGCCAAGGTTGAATTAAAAGTGTTACTCATGAATCCTTTTTAAATCCTACCAGCCTTGAAATTCCATATCAGTTGCATCGACCAATCAGAAGCCTTCTCCCTGCTATAAAAGCGAGGCACTCGAGGCGAGAGAGCTCATTCATTCCTCACGATGCGAGACGATTTAGCGTTTGCACACTGCCTGGTCAAGTATTCATCCCCCGATTTCGGGGAATTTGCTGCCTTTTTAAAAGAATTCCGGAATCGTCTGAATGCTTTACCCATTCCAGAGGTGTTGACGGTGCAGGACTTTCAACGCCATCTCCACGACCTCGATGCCTTGTGCAACGTTCTCTGTCCTTCGGGGGAATCTGGAAAATTGCGCTCTCTCGCCTTTCTCTTTGCCGTCGAACCTTTCAAATCCAAGGACCTTGTGCTCCACAAGATGGCTGAAAGGGGTCACGGCGCCTATATTCGGGGCATTTGGACAGAATGCATGAAACCTGATCTGTACCGAAAGGCGAGCGTGGCCTGGTCTTATGGGGGCTCGCAGGATTTGGAACAATGGGTGACGCTGGGTCACACGGCTCTTCAACTCTTGTACAGTGCTCCCTTCCCAGATCCCGTGTTTGGCGTGCCTGAAAAATGTCCCATTTGCCTGGAGCCCATGCATTTTCCCCTCACGACCGAATGTAGACACATGTTTCACAAAGCATGTTTGGAGCGGACCCAGAGTCCCACCTGCCCCCTGTGTAAGCAGACTGTTTGAACTTTGAATGTCAAACCCAAAAAAATGGAAAGGATGTGCTCAGCACGTCCTTTCCATTTTTTTGGGTCCCTCCTCTCACCAACGTTGGAAGGTTTGATGTGGAACTGTTGAGAGAATCATTTGTCCATCTGCCATTGAAATGATTTTTTATGTTTTGCAAGAAACATTCATTTCACCTGTATTTTATTCATTTTACCTGTATTTTATTAAATTATTTTTATTTTTGATTCATTTCTTCTTTTCATTTTCATCCTTTCACTCACCTTATTATTTGATACATTATGAACTAGGAAACAAAACGTTCCTTATTATACTGCTACTTGCTATAATGGGCCTGTTTTTTGGGCCTGTTTCAAACAGGTAAAGAGGCCTGTAAAAGGTCTTGTGGAGTGCTTTTCAGGTAAAAAAAACTCGAGAGGGCAAATAAAATGGAACCGTGTAGTAAGAATGTTTCAAACAGGTAAAGAGGCCTGTAAAAGGTCCTGTGGAGTGCTTTCAGGTAAAAAAAACTCGAGAGGGCAAATAAAATGGAACCGTGTAGTAAGAATGTTTCAAACAGGTAAAGAGGCCTGTAAAAGGTCCTGTGGAGTGCTTTCAGGTAAAAAAAACTCGAGAGGGTAAATGAAATGGAACCGTGTAGTAAGAATGTTTCAAACAGGTAAAGAGGCCTGTAAAGGTCCTGTGGAGTGCTTTTCAGGTAAAAAACTCGAGATGGGAAACAATATGGAACCGTGTAGTAAGAATGTGGAAGAAACAGTTGAAAGGGGGTACAAAGAACGAATCATGGAAGGGAAGCCAAACACGGGAGTTTTATCCAATGAATCCCATCCAACGGGGGACATGTCTGAGGCCCCACGTCTCCTTCCAAGGGCATCGCTCAAACGGAGAAACTCCAAGAGGGAAATTTAAACTGGGAAATTCAAAGAAGGAAACTCAAAAGGGGGGGGTTAGGAAACGAGAACAGATCCACGATAAATAAGGTTAATGCTTGCTTATTACACAATCGTCTTCTTGTGACCGTGGAGACATGTTCAAATCCTCTACTTCATTTTACAGACATCTCAATAGATGCTCTGGCACGCTGGTAGAGTGTTCCAAATGTCTGGAGCAAATGACCGTGCGTCACTTTTATAAAAAACATGCGTCCCAAACACATAAGGTGGACGGTCGGAAGCAATGCATGTTTTGTTTCGGAAGAAAACAATGGCCTCATGGACAAAAGAATCGTCCTGAAAACATAAATCATCTCACGTCGTGTTTGCAACGTTTCGTAGACGAGGCCAAGGTGGAAGAGGAGATTATGGAAGAGGTGAGGGGGGAGAAAGTGTGTGAATGTAGACACTTTCAACCCATGCCTCGGGAAATGCAGGGTCGTACCAAAGATAGATTGAGCGAATATGGTGGGTTTTATGATGCGTTGCTTGAAAAACCCGACATGTGGGAAGAGGGGATAGGAAAAGATGTGTGGGGAATGATTCAGCGTTATTTGAGGCAAGATTGGGTGTGGTTTCACATTATGGTAAAACAGGATGTATTTGATACGTTTCGCCGGGAAATGGAAAAGATTCAAGATCAATGTGTCCTATTACCCTTTTGGTGTCTGTGTGATGGTGGGGGTACCCTACAGCATCGACACATGATTGTAGCGTGTGAACAAGAGAGTGCGTTTGAAGACGTCTGGAAAGGAAAAGTTCGTTATGATTTTCCCAAGAGCGGTCATGCCAAAAAATGCGTCAAGATTAAAAATGCCTTTCATCTGGTGCGAACCATCGTCTACGTGAGTCAACCCAAATCGTCGTGTGACAAGGGCGAGATTCCTGAACAATTAAACAATCTGCAGAATGGATCGCATTTTCACATCAATCGACCCTTACACCCGCACAGTATTGCTTTTCTCTGTACTCTATTTCCAGGTGGAATAGAAAAATTACTGTGGGAGCAGGTGGGCAGTAAAAATGTGTCGAATTGGGAAAAGGTTGCCAAGCGTGTACCGGACGCGTGGGGTCATTTGAAATGGAGTGTACCCATCCATGTGACGGGCTGGAAGTGTTTAAATTGTGTGATTCCCTTGCATCCGCGTTACGAGGAAACGGAGGAATTGACACCTCTGTATTTGAATCTATACGGTAACAAAAAATTGCATGTAAAGGAGGGAAACCATGGAGCCGAGCGTTCATTTCAACGCATTAAAGATGAAATGTACGTGTTGTCTCGTAAACAACAAAATATGATGAATGAGGTCAAGAAAACAAAACAAGCATGTGCCATGGACCACAAGGTGATATTAAGGTCCAAGCTCAACGAGATGAAAGTGAAAAACGACCAAATTCTCAACGAGATGAAAGTGAAAAACGATCAAATTCTCAACGAGATGAAAGCGAGAAGCGACCTAATTGAAAGGGAAAGGGACGTGATTCAGAGGGAAAGAGACTTGTTGAAAGAGGAAAATGACGTGTTGAAAGCAAAAGAAAAGGAGTTGAACGCTAAATTGCAAAATATGTCAGTTGAAAATAAAATATTGACAAAGTTGTGGCAGAGAAAAAGAGTGGACAGGATCTCTTCCAATACATGGCGTTGGAACAATAGAATAAAAAGGTTCCTTCGACCTCCTTCAGCCATCTCTCAACTTTCGAGATCACTTGCAAACCTTTCAGACTAACAAAGGTTGATACAAAAAAAAAAAAAAAAAAAAAAAATTTTTTTTTTTTTTTTTTTTTTTTTTTTTTTTTTTTAGAGAGAGAAGAGTTTAAATACTGCACGCGTCTCGTCATACTCAATCGTACACAATGGATTCTTCTCCAGAGTATGATGATTTGATTGACTTGTTCAATGTACCAACACCTGTGTTTTCACCTTTACCACTGACTCCAGTGGCTTCTCCATCCCATGAGCCATCTCAAGAAGAATCCATGATTTATGAATCCTTACCTGAATCACCTATGGTACCTGAACAATTCATTGAGTCTCCACAACGAATGGAATTTGAAGAATCCTCTGATTCCGTGGAGTCACCTGTTGCACCTGAAACAATTGTTTCTTCACCTGTGCCAAAGTGGAGTCACCTGTTGCACCTGAACCAATTGTTTCTTCACCTCTGCAAAGGTAGCGTCACCTGTTGCACCTGAACCAATTGTTTCTTCACCTGTGCAAAGCGAAAGACAGATTCACCTGTGAGAAAGATGCATTCACCTGTGAGAAAGATGCATTCACCTGTGAGAAAGATGGATTCACCTGTGAGAAAGATGGATTCACCTGTGAGAAGATGCATTCACCTGTGAGAAAGATGGATTCACCTGTGAGAAAGATGCATTCACCTGTGAGAAAGATGGATTCACCTGTGAGAAAGATGGATTCACCTGTGAGAAGATGGATTCACCTGTGAGAAAGATGGATTCACCTGTGAGAAGGATGGATTCACCTGTGAGAAGATGGATTCACCTGTGAGAAGGATGGATTCACCTGTGAGAAGATGATTCACCTGTGAGAAGGATGAATTCACCTGTGAGAAACGTAGCTTCCATCATTCAACGAGATTCTCGACCTTCTCCTCGACGAAACGAGAATAGGCCCCGAGATCCCAGATTGTATCGCAGACCCAATTTCCGACCACCCTATCGTAGACCTGACTTTAGACCCAGGCGACCCCCGTATGCCCATCGATTGATTCCCACTTCTCAAGTGTCGGCTCAAGTGTTTTTCCACAGCCAAGGTTTGGCCGTGTTGTGTCTCCGAGACGAGGGATTCACGCTCACCAACGGTGTCGTCTCGTATGCCATGGATCGGCAATGTCCCAACGAACTATTTAAATATTTACATTACCTCAATATCGGTACCATTTGCGTGACGGATCAACAATCCAAGGTCAAATTTAAAGAAATTCAAGCGAGTTGGAGCTCAGCCAGTCCGTTCAAAAGAATTCCCGTGATGCTGTTAAATGCCAACGAACGAAACAGGGGGAATGTCCCTTTTGTAGCGAGACGCACTGTCATCGTTGGGTAGCCGTGCAAGGCATGTGCGCCATTCTGCATCAACCCATCAATCCCATTTTTCATTCGTGAGCAAGATTGGTTTGGGCAAGCTCCGCCCACATCCTGTCTGAAACGTATAAAAGGAGAGCTCGTTGGGACGCTTCAAATCAGTCGTCTCTCGACTCGCCAGCAGCATGGACGCAATCGATGCCTTCCCAGAGCACCTATCCAGCACCGTGGTACCAGTGACGCTGCCCGAGAAAATCGAGACGTTGGAATATGCAGCTCGACAGGGCCTCGTCAAAGC
>BMAO01028300.1:0-59849 GCA_019973975.1 Trichonephila clavata | reverse complement strand
AACCTTAAAGATTATTTGGAGCAAAATACAACTTTTAGAAAAATTCTATTTCAATCAAAAACGAGAAAACACAATCTCTTACTGAAAGCAATAAAAATGAAGATAATTTAAAAACTTTTTAAAAAATAAAGAATTGGCAATAAAACCACATAAGACAAAACAATAGGAACACCTGTGAAAAAAGGAAAAGATTTTATTAAGTTAGGGGGTTGAGCCACCTCTGGCCTGAATGACACATTGCATCAGACTTGGGATTGGCAAATAAAGGTCTTGAACAAAGTAAATTTGAAACTCCACACCCATTCCTTGCACAATGCAGTCTGGAGTTCAAACAGTATGCGTGGAGAAGGAAACCAAATACGAATTTTGTTTCTCTAAAAATTCCCACAAACACGCAATTATATACAAATATGGAGACTGGGAACACCACATTTGATATTCTTCTTCATTCATGTAACCAGGTTTGAACACAGAGAGATGTATCAAAAGGGCGTTGTCCATCTTGGAATTCAGGACGTTCTCCCGGAACGAGAGTCTGACGCATAAGGTGAAGATGATCTACGAGAAGGCTTCGATGATGGTCGCCTCTGATAATTCCCTTCAAGACCAAGAGAGGCTCTAATCCACGGGAAGTACTGCACCCTACACCATCACAGAACCCTCTTCTTGTTTCACGGTTGGAACCAGGCAGTCAACAGGAAATGGTTCTGCCAGTCTTCGCCAGACGAAACACACGTCAGGTGGTCCCAAATAATGCAAATGAGGATTTATCAGGCCAATTAGTTGTTGCCATTGAAGTTATGTCCAGTTTAGAGGATCACGGATCAGTTGTAGTTTCTTTATAGCATTCCAAACGAAACAAACGGTCTTGGAATGTCTACTCTGCCCTGTGTTCGTAGCATGCAACTCCTGTTGAATAGTTTTCATGGGTACGGGGCTCTGAAGATGGGTATTCATCTTGGACGTTATCTGTGGCGTGAGTGAGTGAGTGATTTTGAGGTTTATTGGCGCAAGAGCCGATTTTGGCTATACCGCGCCAAACATTTGTTTTAATATCTGTGGTCTAGACGGGAAGAGAAAGAAAGAATGAATTGAATGACAAGAAAGAGGGTCGAAAATAGAGAAGGATCACTAGGGTACCCCGGGTTCGTGAAGCACGTGTTTACCAAAGACAGTAAACCCCGTGGGAAAAAGAAAATATCACTAGGACACCTCGGGATTGTGACACCCGTACTCACCTAAAGAAGGTGAGCCCCCTGAGGGGTGACATTGTAGTATTATGTATCTGTGACATTGTAGTATTATGTTTTAGGGCGGCCGTCCTCTTCAACATCGGTTTATCACAGTCCTTCAACTTCGACTTCCATCCATTGTTGCAATTTGCAGAAGACACCTTATCGAGGTTTGTGTAAACTGTCATAATCTTTTATACACAGTAGTCCTTGAAATACCCACAAGGTCATTTGTTCTGTACACCGGTGCTCCAGCGAGGCGAGCTCCGATTACATCGGAAAAGTTAGTTATAATCACGCTTTGCTAGAAACAGAAATTTCTCATACTACTCTCACATTGACAATTGCTTGAATTTGTGTGTGTGTATGTGTGTGTGATACCTTTCCTTTCACCAGTACATGGTGACACATTATTGTGACACTTGGTGGTCGTTTACTGGACGGTCGAAGGACGACTCCTTTTTAAATGAGTGTTCCTATTATTTTGCCCTAAACGTGTGTGACGGATCTATACGCGGCTCTAACTAACTCCTTGGGGTGATTCTTTAAGGGAACGAATTATTTCAAGCAACTTTTACCGAAGGTAAGAAAACGTGATTATGCAAATTAAGGTTATTATATAAATTCTGTATTCGCTAGCTTTAAGATTTAGTGAAGTGAAAATCTAAGATTATTAAAGAGAAAATTGAAGATTACCAAAGTGAGGATTGATCGGATGCGAGGTGATCAAGCCAACATTTAGTATTCAATGCCTCAGCTACAGAATTTTTGAATTACAAGAGTTCAGGTACTGTCATCATTATTTAAATAGAAGTTAGAGAGTAAATTGTTAGTGCACGTCCGAGTTAAAAACGAGCTTGTATAAGTTATAGTAGAAATTCAATATCCGTAAATATTATCCCCATGCTAACTGGTCTCACCTTCGCGCTCTAGTTGTTGATGAAAACTATCTTTTAATTGGATTACTATTGTGTCTGTGTTGAATATTGTGACGAATAAACGATTTTAGTGAATCATGTCGTCTGATCAATTAGTTCCTCCCACACAGATAGCTGGGTCCGAGAGTAGACAAGGGGGGGGAGGGAAGAAGGAATAGTCTGTCATTACACGTGTAGATCCCCTATTTCTACCGAGACTGTTATTGAATTCATTTTAGCAAAATTTGGCAGTTTATAAAGGCTCTATATAAAATCATAATGTTTTAGATTTCTGGAAAGAGAATAAAATTACCGATTCATTCTTGTTTTAGAAAGCAAAGGTATAGTTTTTGCAGCTCCAGCAACACAAGTTGTGACGGGTGCTTACGCGTTTCACTAACCTTCTCTTAAATTCTATATTTTATTTATTTCAACCAATCTCCACTGGGAGCCAAAAGTGTGACTTATGCAAACGAGATATTTTCGGTATTAGCGAGTTCGAAAAGGATATAAAAGGGAGAAATGAAATGAAGAGAAAAAAGAGGGAGATTTTGAGAGAGTAGTTTTTCTAGTGGAAATATATTCGCCGGGAGATGAAAAGTATTCATTAAATCGGTTCGGGACGGAACTGAGAAATAGCTGAGATTGAAGCTGCTCATTAAAGCAATCCAGATATAGAAGAACCTGCCTTAAGAAAAGGTATCAGGTCAGTTGTTTTCATAAATTAAATATAAATGTTTAGCTTGATTGTACGCGTCGTTCTCCGTGGATTCAGTTAGGATTCCGTCGTTCATAATCGAATTCTTCTCTTACTCCACTGTATTTTGTTGATCTTAAGGTTTGAATAGTATTTGTGTAATCTCTCAATTAAGAAAGGTCAATAAATAAGGTTGATTTATTAAATAAGTTGTAATTAATTATGGATCCAACATATTCAGATTTAGATAATACGCGAAGGGGAGTTAATAATCATAGGGGTAGTGATAGACTACGACAAAGTTAGCGTTGAAAAGAAGTTTTCAGCATTGAAATTTATTCTCCGAGACTCTCAACAGAAGCAAACTCAGTGAAACCACATTAGAAGGGATATTAATAACTAGAGGCAACTTTCATACGCTAGAAAATAAACATTTTTTTGCATAATTATTGCAAGTGCGCGATGTAAGCGTCAAGTGGCGAGGATACACATACTCGACATAATCAGGAACATAGGTGTCAAATGCGATTTTGATAATGGATTGGCCATTGCTAGCCGTTCTCTGTTCACCACTCGCATAGTACATGCTGGTTAATTGTGTGAATTTTCACATAGTGTGCCAATTAAAAAAATAATAAAATCTTCTAAATTTGATTGAATTGCATTTTTTAGTTTATGATAGAAATATATTTTTAGTAAAAGTAAGAATATATAAACATAAAATATATATAGAATTATTCATTTGAAGCTGAACCGAAAGCTGCTATTTTTTTGTGAAACCGAAATTGAACCGGCACGAAAAAGATTACGGTAAACCCTAAGTAAAATTGTGGTGACCCAAGGCCACCCCTTACACTAAGACCTTCCTGTCTATCTGAAAACTCGGCTGGATGTGTAGGCGGACTTAAATGATCAAAAGACATAATTGCAATTCAAACAGATTTATTGATTCTTATCAGTAAATACGTTTAGACACAACTCAAATCAAGTTAAGATAAATAATTGAAAGTGGAATAATAAAGTGGGGTATCAATACAACGGAATATACAGAATCTCAACTGAATCTAGGAAAGCTAAACGCGCACAATTACAACTACACCACACGCGAATAATCTTAATTTCTTAATCTAAGTCACTGACCTTATATTTTACAGCGGCGGTTCCTTCGTGACGACTTCAGACCCTTTTAATGGCTGGAAGAATGGGTGAAGACTCCACGTTCAGTAATAATGAATTTCACTCTTATCAACCCGCTTCTCTTCTCCACACGTACCAGGCTAAATAGACTTGTCAACAACTTCGTGTTGACTTCTCGATCTTTAATTCACTTCGCTTCTCACTTCCTATCACTTAGCTTCTTAACTCACGAAAAAAACCAAACTTATATATATAATAATATCTTATTTATATAAATCATGCCTGGCTCTCGGTGAAGATTGGTTGAAATAAATAAATTGGTTTAATGAAAAAAAGGAGGTTAGAGTAAAAGACCGAATAGATCCGTCACAAAATTTAAGTATTTTAGTCTATCAGAGAAGGGTCTTTAGTCTATCAAACCCGAAAACTTCAATGAAGAATCATATAATTCAGACAGCCAAAACATCGTACCTACATTTCCAATCGCATCTTTAGCGCGTTTTTCACGTAGTGGAACAAAAGCGATATTAGGACGCAAATTTCGTCCTCGTCTTCGTTTCATATTTTGTCGTACCTTTTTCTCAGCCAATAAGCAACCAATTGACCTCGGGTTTTCGGCTTCGGGTCGCATTTGTGCCCTAGATGAGCCGAATCCTATTTAAATTTTCCCATAGTTTTCTCGAATTTTCCTACAAGTTTTCCTAAATTTCGCTAGTTTATAGTGAAAAACGCGCTAAAACTACTTGGCCATGCCAATGATTGGTATCTTGTTTTTATATAGAATACGTCTCATTAGTACAAAGCTAAATGCTGGCATGCAGTACCACGATGTTGTTGTACCATTTTGCTCAATTCCATAATTTTAGTTTTTCGAAATACTTCACATCATTCTCTTACGTAGAAAATAGGTTCCAAATTTTAATCATTTTACATAAAATAAGAAAGGAATAATAATACAAATTGTAAAAATTTAAAAAAACATTTCATTCTTTAGTACATGAAAAATACAAAAGAGCACGATCCAGGTGAATAAACATTTTTTGCTAGTGACTTTTATTTGAATCTCTTTTGTCGAAGCATCGTACTAAAAAAAATAAAAAGGCAAAATAAAATTAAAGTGAAACTGAAGAAGTTCCACATTATTCCAGGAAGTATTAGGGGCATTGCATCTGGAATTCAGAGAACGTTAAGATGGAAATTGATTCCAAGAGGGATTTGCCAGAAGTTCATGGAATGACTTGGAAAAACACGAAAAAGAGAGGTACTTAAAAGTGAGTGGCAGAATATTCAATCCAATGAGATGTCTTGCTCCATATGCATCCCGATCGAAGATGCTAATTTTCCAAATATGGAAGAGAAGTTCGGAATGGAACGCCATTGTTCCCTCCTGCTCCAAGACGGAACTTTTTGACTGGAGTGAAATTGAAATCCGTCTGACGGCCGAGACTAAACAGAGCATTTGTAGATTTGCTTTGATGTCATCATACACGAGCTACGAGAGTTGGTGATGGATGTTCTCACCGTCAAAACACGAAGTCTTCGGAGGAATTTTATATTGATTTAGCAAAGTTTTACTACTAAAAGATGGTGCTTTTTTATTTGGAGAAGAATTTTCACTCATGCGCATATGTAACAATTGCAAGCATTACTTATTTATGTTTATAAAGTTGAAACGGGTTTATGTCCCTTCTACCCTGTGACCCATCTAAAAGTGTGGAAGGAACTAAAGAATCATACGACATGATGAATTCAAATTATTTCATTTATCACTATAATCGACTCAGACACAAATAACACTCTAAATAAGATAATTTAAACCAGTAACAGAGGGAGAGGGAGACGAGATTAGCGTTGGGGAGAATATATTCCATCATGCAGCTCTACATTTAATATTACTTTACACAGAGCTTACGTATTTAATGACCGCACTATTAGTTTAACATTCTAAACATCGACTTAATTTAAGATCACAGTACCTGAACTCATGCAGTATTCTATTTCATTCAAGTTGACAATAACACTTTTAGTTAGCTAATCATATCACTTTCTTGTAATCTAAACTTCTGGCTTCCGTACATTTTGCTTACGTATACACTTCACTGCCACTTCGCTAAATATTCATTATTCACTTCACTTCTCATCTACTCACAATTCACTAATTCACAAACACGCGAAGAAGAAATATATATATCAATTTGCAAACACGTTTCTTCTTTTAAGAGAAGATTGGTTGAAATTACTGGCTCAAAAGAATTCCCAAGAGGATTAGTGGAAAGACGCGTATAGATCCGTCACAAAGTTTTACGCAAGTTGAAATGTGTATATATTTAAGCAGGGGTGGGGATACTTTTCCAGGGTACGGGCTGCTTCTAATGTTTATCAGGTGTTGCGGTCCACTCCGTGGCGTAGGTGGGACTATTATCTATTAAGCGCTTCCCTGATTATCCCGAGTTATCTCGTGTTCGTATCTATTGCAGTTAATAACTATCCCGAGAAAACTCGGGTGAAGCAAAATTTGTCAATACGATTTGTTTTATCACGGTTTTTATCAGCCTGGAGGAAATGAAAGGAAATATTTAGCTTTGATTTGGAAGTTTGTCAAATTTTGTTGGTTTCACGCTTTTTTTGGCGGGACTGGTCACGTGTTTTCACTATTGTATAGAATACGCCAACTTGTGGATTAATAATGTAAAAAAGGATAGTTGCGTTGAAAAAAGTAAAATAATGGCGATGATGCAAGATAGTGGATGCGATAGTTTTTCAGATAGTGATTATGAAGAGGTGGACATTGAAAATAGTTGGAGGGATTTTTCTGTATGTAACTTTATTAAGCAGTGTGTGCTTCCGAAAAAGTGATGCCAGAGCTAAGCCAATAAGAAAAGAGACCAGATACCAATGTACAAAATGTCAGGTATCACTTCGTGTTGTCCCTTGTTTCAAAAACTACCATACAAAGACTAATATTTAACTTTCCATTTGCCCGAGATAACTCGGGATAGTAAACCAATATTAAAACTAAAGGCTTTTACACCTATAAAAAATTAAAATTCAACGTAAAATCTACATATTTTGTTTTGTTTAATTTCCTTGTATTTAATAATAAAGTTAAAAAAAATGCGTTATAGATAAATATTCCCGTTTTTAAACTATTAGACATTGACTTGAAATTTGACTAGCACACATTTATTTTGTTGAGCAGATATCCACAAAAAATGGGATTTACAGAAATCCATTTTAGGGAAGGGGGTTAAGGGAGCGTATAAGATAATTCTACTTCAAGTTTAGAAACTCCTGACCAAGAGGTTATGGTTATAAGTATAATTTTTTCTCTCAATACAATCGAACACTTAGTGCTAGGACTATATCAATAATTTATTTATTACAGAATATATTCATATATCATGAAATACCGAGCGAGAGATAGACAAGTAATGGCTATTATATATATATATCCATTCCTTAGGTGGCTAAAATAATTCTTTTTCAATGCTTTAGAATTAATCATATAACTTTTGAAGTGAGAATTATTTTTTTTCTTACAGTTATTTAAAACAAAATTTTTTATCGCAAGTTCCTCAGAAATATGTACATCCCCTCTCGTATTAAAATATTTTTCTTTTTTTTATTTCGAAAATCTATTTTGAGGGGAAAAGGTAGAATTTTTTTTAGAAAACATAGAGCGAGAATAAGAGCTAAATTTAAATTATCGGGACTATAAGAGGATTTCAAATATACAGTTACTCATTCAAGGTCGGTGGCGTTCAAACTTCAAAAAACTGCATGCATCAAAAATAGAAAACGAAAAAAAAATGTTTTATAATGATTTACTTTAAGGATATGGTATTAATATTTGCATACATTTCTTGCTAATGATATCCTTAATTAAAATAATAAGGAAAAAGTTTTTGGAATTATAATAAATAGTAAAATAATCTTTGCAGCGCGCGCATTTGCTATAACTGCCACCAGTAAAATAAAAATACCTGAATATATTTCTCGTTTATTAGGTGAAAGTAGACAATAATTCCGTTTTAATCATGTTGTGTTTACTTCTTTTTCTTCAAGTTTTGGAATTACTGTGCGATATTTCTAGAAAATAGAACAACTTACAGACTTGACAGCACTTCGAAGCTAGATCGTTCACTTTTAATTGGCAAACTTCTTGGTTATTAACATCATTATTAAGATGGTGAATGCGAAAAAAGAATTTTTAATCCCAATGCCTCTTTTTTATTAAGCCTTAAAACTTAAACCACCGCTTCAAAGGTAAACAGACCTTGAATTGGACTAGTAGCATTTCGGTTTGGATTTAAGCCAGGGAGAATGTTGTTCTTTACACATTTAACTATTTGAATTTCATTCAAGGGTTTCTTTCTAAGTTCTTTTATATCCTTCTCGTTTAATTTAGTTCTATTAGTCACACACCACTACATTGAAATACTCTGTGTTAACACTTGAACAATTCACTAGTAACAGCTCGTGCTTAACTTAAAATTACCTTGTTCACGTTTACTCAAACTGAATAAGACACGGATTAAGACAATAATTAAGAGACACGGAAAAATTATATGCAAATTTATTAGGCCTTTTTGGAAGTATTATTTTAAAAATTATACTCCCAGTATTATACCCACCCGCTTCTCTGAGAATTTCCTGATGTTCAAAAATATATATATTTCATGACTATATATGATTTTGAATTATTGATATCCAATCCTCAGTGTTAAGTTTTTAATTGTATTGAAATACTTCATGATATAAAAGGGACATCACTTGAAATTGTAAAACAGAAGTGTCTGTATTAATCCTTTACGTTTTCATAGCCACCCCTTAAAGTTGATTTCCTCAAAACTCCTTTTAGAAGATTTCTGCTAAACAAAAGAAACATGCTTATCGACTTTCAAGCATTTAAGTCAAATAGTTCAAAAATGGGAATTTTTTTTCTCTATAAACACCGCCTAATATCTCTAAGATCTTTGGAAGTCGATTTTCCTCAGACTCTTTTTTAATGGGTCTCCAGGTAACAAAAGCAACATGTTTAGCAAATTTCAGGTCTGCAGATTTAATAGATCGAAAACAGGATTTTTTTCCTCTTACACTTTTAAGCAAACCCCCACAAAACCATCCTTCGAAGGAGATTTAGACCAAAAAAAGATAACAAAATTTCAAATCTCTATATCTAATATTTACGGAGATACGCGATGATCGAGTGCGTGCGTAAGTCGCTTTTCGCATATATATATATATATCACTCAATAAGTCCCGGGCCTAACATATAGATAGCACTACCTTCTTGCTTTCTGTAATATAACCTAGTTGTACTAACTTTAATATGGTACGTGTCAAAATTGTTAGTTGAAAAGTTACAATCTTGTTTAGTTGAAAAGTTACAGAGATTTTAGTGAAGCAACTTTGTTTGTCCAAAAACTATGGATGAAAGAGAATTTCTGGTGTTAACATTGCTTTGTGATGGAGAAAAACACTGTTCAAACAAAGTAATGCTCTTCGAATTACTTTCCCATCTACCATACAGTACAGATCTTGCCCCCCCAGGGATTTATGGATTTTTGAAGATCTTAAAATAATGTTACAGGGAAAGAAGTTTGGCTCAAATGAAGAAGTGATTGCCGAAAATGAAGCCTTTTTGAGAGCAAAAACAAATCGTTCTACGAAAAAAGTATTAAAAAATTTGAAGAGCGCTGGGCTGAATGTATCATTCTTGAAGGGGAGTATCTCTCTTGATAAATAAAGTTTAATTTTGCCTAAAAGTTGTTGCTTTATTAGTTAGGCCCGGGACTTGTTGAGCGATGTGTAATATATATATATATATATATATATATACGAGGGGAGAGACCCAAAAATAGCCAGAATCGAACTGTTACACAAGAATGCTGTGTAGTTTCGAGTTTTGCTGTTATGTGGTATGTGATCTTAGTGACAGGGGGGGGGGGAGCTCCCGCGACCGTTATTGAGCAGCATCTGAGTTAAATGGATTGCTTGTAGAGCTGTGTTGTGTGCGTTCCTGTTTCAACCCTTTACCCGTAATCAAATATGGTCGACTACAAAAAACAAAGTGTGAGTGAGAAATTTTGCTTTCTGTTAGGGAAAACTGCAGCTGAGATTTTTGGGATACTTCGGCAAGCCTTTAAGGATGATGCTTTGGGATAATCACAGATCTACGAGTGGTTTTCAGGTTTGGCAACAAATCAACTGAAGACATGCTATGAGCAGGGTATCTTTTGACAGGAAAAAAAATGAAGAAAAAATTGTCAAAA
Organism: Trichonephila clavata; assembly: GCA_019973975.1. Classification (NCBI taxonomy): domain Eukaryota; kingdom Metazoa; phylum Arthropoda; class Arachnida; order Araneae; family Nephilidae; genus Trichonephila; species Trichonephila clavata. Next base: position 49,591 of record BMAO01028300.1, on the reverse strand, counting down.
TCAATCGTGCAATTGATGAAGAGCGTCTAAAGACTTTTGGTCAAGTTTCTGAGGAAACGCACGTGTCATGGAAGACGGTCCAGCAAATTTTAATCAAAGGTTACCCATGAGGCGGGTGTCTTCAAAATTTGTTTCTCGCCTGCTCAAAGACGATGAGAAAATTTGCTCAGAGATCCAAAGAAAAAATTGCACAAATGCGTGTCATGACTTCGAAAGTTATAAAATGCAGGACGATCCAAATTTTCTTAAAAGAATTTTAATTGGGGATTAGTCTTGGTGTTACTGATATGATTTGAAATCTAAGCAAGCATCCAGCCAGTGGAAAACGCAAAGACCAGAACTGTTTTCAGCTGTGGCAAAGGCTTTTGGACTAGTGTTTTGACACACATATACTTTTTAATAAAAGACTAATGTGTAAAGTTCAATAAAAATGTTAAATAAAAATATCATCCAATTCCCCCGTTGGGTGGGTAGCTAGTAATTACTTACGCGTGAGTCCTGAAGGCTAGAGCCATTACAAATTGAAAAGTTGTTTTGAAAATTTAATAGGAATCATTACATTTATATATAGCATAGGTCATGGCTCTTAAAGAGCTTCATAGTTTTCATTTCGAACCAGAAGATCTAATAAAATCTTCCTGCCCGACTGAAAGGTATGACTTTGCACTTTCCACAGAGCTGCTCTATGAGGTCCAAAAGAAAGAAACAGATAGTCAAATACTAAGGATCCTTTCTTTGGAGACTTTGGATTCCTTATACCCTGAAGATGAATGGCTATACGTTTACACAGATGGTTCCAAGTTGATAGATTACAGTAATGCAGGTGCTGGAGTCTGCTGCAACCTATTCTTCTTCTATACACCAATAGGAAATCACAGCACTGCTTTTGATGGCGAAATTTCATCTATACGTATTGCTCTATCTCAACTTCTTTGCCACACAGATCGTGTTTCAAAAGTAGTTATTCTGTGTGATTCAAGGGCGGCCCTCAAAGGATATTCTCAAATGTCAACTGTTAATTGGTGATTTACTTCAAAGCCACGTAGACATTGCCATGCAATGGATTCCGGCACACTGTGGCATTGATTGGAATGAAAATGCCGATTGCTTGTCGAAGAAGGGGACAAAAATCTTACAAACCTTTCCTCAAACAGTTCCTTTTTATAGCGCCAAAAGAATTATAAAGAAATGCTACAGAGAGCACTTCTGGTCTAAATTCAACCAAAAGAATAAACAAACGGTGTGGTTTAGCAAACTCCTTCATATTCCAAAATGGCCACGAGATAGAGCTGTGGCCGATTTTCGAATCGCCACTGGCCACGACTGCCTATCTAAGCATCTAAACATGATAGGCATTGTCCAGAGTCCACTTTGTAAACTGTGCGACTCCAATGAAGAAATGGACGCCATTCATTTGGCACGCTGCCGTGCACTCAGCTCTGGATCCACGTGGAGCAGAGAATGGGAGGCCAGACACAAAATGTGTGATTTATAGACTATACTGTGAACTTGCGTTTCTTTTCTTATTTTTTCTTTCATTATTTTTTGTGTTGTCCTTTGTTTGTTTTTTGTCAATATTCTCTGCTTCTCATTTTATTTGCAGTTGTCTTGTAATCCGCTATTGGAAATAAAATATATATATATATATATATATATATATATACCATAGGTTCTCAACTTGTGGGGGATAGCGCCCATTTGTGGGTGTTTGAGGCTTTCAGGGGCAGTAAAAGACCCAGAAAAATTAGGGGGCGTTTAGGTGGCACTGGGGGGGGGTTGAGCAGATTAACCAGATGTAGTCTAAAAAAGACTAAAAAAATACACTGATTATATACTAACACAAATAAACTTAAATACTGTTTACCTTATGTTGATTGTATGTGTTTGAATCATTTCTATATCACATGTACGAAAATTCACATACTTCGGTGGTTCGGGAAGTGGATGCGTGAAAAACTTAAAAAGGTAACATTAAGTTCAGACCTACATTAAATTGAATGATATATTTCCTTTTAATTTGTGTAGTGCACGTGTTGCCTTTGTCTGTGAGCAGTAGGAAAAATGTTTCGTCCACTGCATTTCATTACGTATATTATCCAAGAAACATAATTAAATACCTTAAGCAGGAATTAATGTGATTCTTTAAAGGCTGAAACTGTCGATTTATATTTATTTTCAAAGCAAAAGTTTATTATGAATTACTTCATATCATTAAAACCTCTGCCTGTCTTTTTAATAGGTAAGCTAAAACTCTTTTATTCCTCTCTTTTAAATGAAGAAGAAATTCACTATCTATTTAGTAAAACATCCTATCTATGACTAAAATATATAACATTACACATTTAAATATATTTGTGGCAATAACTATTTCAGATTAGCAAGTAAAAATATTGGGGTTTTATAAAAAAAATAAATTAAAAGAATATGTTATATTAGTAAGGATATTTTTTGAAACTAAACTCTTATTTTCACCATGTACTCTTATTTCTCTAGAGTGGGAGGAGGCGGTATCAAAATATTCACTAGAAAAGTAGGCGCCATTTTAAAAAAGGTTGGGAACCTATGATATATATAAAAATCTATAAACATCACCTCTTCCCTTAGAATCAGATGTAGTCTTGTGAAGGAAGCCTCCCTTTTTTATATAAATTTCCTGACTACAATATTTTTTTGACTGTCGTGTGGCCCGAGGGACACCGTGAACTTATAGATGTGGCCTACGGGGGGATCATTGTAAATTTATTAAATTGCACTCGCGTGTGAAAGTTTGAAGCCTCTTATTCTAACCAATGTGAATTTTACAAACGTTCGTAAAAGCACAAACAGATTTCTTTTTCTCGTAAATCAGTATGTTTAGCCACTATTTGTTACAAAATCTAGAGGAAGTGAGATTCAGTTCGAAAATTCTTTAATTCAAATTTCCTTTACTTATTCTATAGTACTAGCTATTATACTGGAGGCAGTTTGTAATACCTGTCGGTTCCTGCTTGACTCTGAACACCCTTGTCTACCTGTAAACCCGGCTAGGTGTGTGGGATAAACTGAATGATCAACACACATGATTTCAATCTAATTAATTTATTGTTACCAAAATATCAATCAGACACAATAACAATCTAATTAAAATTGGCGATTAAATAGTAGAGCGCGGAGGGTGAGATTCTATAACACGGGGATACTACTACGGACCCTCAACTGAATCTAAGATAGTTTAAATACCCTCAATATAAACTATGACGCACACTAATAAGCTAAATTCTAATTAAACATGCTCACGATACCTGTACCTTTTATGCATCGGATCCTACACTGGAATCTTGCAAGTGATCTTTATCGGGATTGATCAATGTTTTTGGATTCACTGGTGTAATCTGATTTCCTGAACAACTCCACGACCTCTTAATAATTCCACTATCTTTCAATCTTCAACCAACAAACTAACTCGCATACTCTATGCTAACTCCTACTTGCCAACTCCAACATACCAATACACAAACTCGTGAAAACAGAATTTATGTAATATACTTCATTTACATAATCACGCTTTCTTGGTCGGCGAAAGTTGGTTGAATTAATTTAATTTTCCCCAGAAGAGTCCCCAAGGTATTAATATAGCCGTGGATAGGTCCATCACAACTTTTTATTTAAATGTTATGAAGTCTGAGTTATATAAATCCTGATTATATATTTGACTCTACGCTAGAAAAATTGAAATAGGCCTTTACTGAACTTTATAAATGCTTTTCTTAAACACAGAATTAATCTTTGTATTTCATTAATTAAGTGGATTTTTTAAGAGTGAGCGACGTGTGGGAATTGAAAAATTTCTCATGACAATAAGTTCGTTTTATTTGTTCGACATTGAGTTAGTAAAATAAATTTTGTTTAATTGCACTGTTTGTAACAAATCAAGATTAATTTGGAATTGTTTAATCACAGTATTTCATTAAATTAAGAATGGGGAACCTACGGCATTTAAAACAATGGGTGCGTCTGTTGATTGAACACAAGAGCATTATCTTCGGCTGTCCTATTTTATTTCATATTATTTAAAGAACGATTTATTGTCTGCAAAATAGCAATCAAGGGAATGGGGAACAATTGCAAAATTGCTTCAGTTTGTAAATTCCATTCTAATGTAAATATTTCACTGTTCGTTGATTTAATTCATTTATTGGTTACAGAACCATCTGAGGCTGATTGGTAAGTAGGTGGATAACATATTTTCTTTTCAACAAAAAAAAAGAAAGAAAGAAAGAATTTGTCGTCATCTTATACTTACGGAATACAAAAATATTCCTCCCCCCCCTTTTTCTATTGGAGATTAAAAATTTCATTGGAGGAAAATTAGCCCATACAGGACCATGGTCACATATATGTGATGACGTGTTTCTCTCTCCAGCATGGTATCATGTATGTGATTGCGCTTTCCATTCTCTGAGGTCCATGATCACTCCAGTGTGATCGGAGTTTGGAACTTTTTTATATTAATTTTTACAAAGCACTAGTTGGTGGATAAAATCCGTTTTTTTTTTCGAATAATGTTTCGTAAAACTTTGAATTTTAATATGTGCTTTCGGCTCTAAGTTCTTTTAATTAGATCGGGATTTTTATGAATGTAATCAACTGCACATGTTTAGATTTTTCAAGAAAATTGGACATTGTTTAAAAAGCAGATCTTCATAGAACGAAGGCGATGAATCATTTTTAACGAGAAAAAAATCTTTCTTCTTACTGTGACTCATTTTTAATTCAGTTAGAACAAGCGATTATTTTTCATTGTTTGTTCACTGAAAATTTGTGGATCTATTGAGTGAGTGAGTGAATATTAATGTCGCACTGTTCAGCTACATGAGGACTTTTGGAGACGGACCGCGTCATTTTGAACCATGGTCAAGTGACGCGGACCTGAGCTGGCACCCCGCCTCTCCTAACTACCCCACCACACCAACGGGGGGACGTTTGAGCTCTCGACAGATTAAACGTGTATCGCTTCCTTACACGGTGGGTCTTCATTGATACTGGGCTAGAACTCATGACACGCTAGCCATGATCCGATGCCTTGACCACTTGGCTCCCGCGGCCTATTCTTGATTGCACACGCATGAAAATAGTGGCATTTTTTAAAAAATTTTAATATTCTTTTCTGTGGTAAACAATAGAAAATTCCGAGATTTATTTTCTAGGAAAGAAAACGCGGTTGAGCATTTCCAGAATTAAAGGATCAAAGAAAGATTGTGTCAACAACACAATATGATTTATGAGTTGAGTGTGGTCTAATACATGATTACATGAGAGACTAGTTGATTTAGTAAAATGGCAAAACAAATAAATAACGCGGATTATCACAACATCTACATTCGTACTAATGTGAGTTTATGTGTCGTAGTCTTTACGAAGAAGATTAATTTTTCGCAGTTTTCTGAATGTAATCGCTGAGTTTTGAAAGGCCTGCATGATGTAGTTGTAACAGTGGCACCCACAGCAATGCCTTGACCACTTGGCTACCCTGGCCACCTTTTTCGTTGTTATCGCATTTAGAATTACCACAACCAGAAGAACAGAAAACATAATACTAAAGTGATATTCAGAAAGCAAAGAGCGTTATAAGGATTGATTAAAAATAAAAAACGATATATTAGCTGTTATTTAAAAGATTTGTATCTGTAAGAGCAACATTAAGTTTATATGAGAAGAAATTTATTGTTTGATATTTGCCAGATAGTATTTTGTGTCTATTTTATGTTAATCATCTTGGCGAAAAGAATGAAAAGAGTATTTTTTTTTATTAAAAGGAAAACATTTTCTTTAAAATTAGCCATTTGTTTTTTAAATATAGCGAAAAAATTTTCTTCTGCGCATTCGGATATTATCATTTGTAAAATATAAATTTTAGCGTATTTGATTCCATTTAAGATTTTGCATGAATTTTTAAAATATACTAGGCTTAGCAGGGAATTTCATCCGGTCCCGTGCGTGCCTCGAAACGCGTGGACCTTGGAAAATGCTTCTTTCTCCTTTCGCCGGCCCTGAAGGGGTTAGATATCGACATCAGTGAGTCAACTTTGTTACTAAAGAGAAGTAATTGAGTAACTTTGTAGCAGCCCTGAGGCCACAGGTGTAATTTGGTACACCGAATCAACATACATAATCACTTTTGTTTCGGTTCAATCAATTTATGATTTATCAAGATTATAAGCCGGAGGACCAATCAATAAGTTCGTAAGACAAACACTTATCCTTGCGTGATCCGATAGAAGAGAAATTGCCAGATCTCTCCTGGGTCAACTATAATCCAGAGAGTCTAAAACTTTTCTTTCTTCCATGAAGGTTTTTGAATGGCACCTAGCTAATCTTTTAATAACTTATGATGACTATGACTAACTCTATCACTCACATTGCTAGAGTTTAAATAGTACTCAAATTAGCAAAAAATCAAGTTCTCTCTACGGAAGGTGGTTTTAAACTCAAACAGCAAATAAAGAAGTATTTCCCGAAGAAGATTAATGAAAGGACGGGAATAGAACCCATTACAACTTATTTAACACATTTAAACAACTTCTTAATTAATTTAAATGGTCGCCAAAAATATCAACAATATCACAAAAAGGTACTTTGTTGTAGACTTTACCTAATTAAGATATGGCTCTTAAATACCGTCATTTTATCTCATCAGATTGAGTGTTTTTAACTTCGTACTTTTAAACAATATGGGGGGTGGTGGTACGAACCTCATTATTTTAAGACGAGGTCAAGTGAGAAGGAATGAATGACACTTGAGTTGTGGCACCCTTTCTCCAAATGTCCCCATCATGCCAGCGAATGGAGCCTTAAACTTTATCCATTGAACAAACATGCATTAATATCTGAATTTAAGGACTTAAGACAAGTGCAATCTAAAAAAAATTATATGTTACACTTACTTTCTTTCGCAAATATATTGAATAATTCGTATTTTTAAAAGTAAAGCTTACAATTTCGATTTATGTTTTGTAGCTTAAAATGCATGAGATACTTACTCATCTTGTATCAAGAATTTCGTTACTGAAACCTTTAGAACATGGAAACTTTTTAGAAAACTTTTTATGAAATTTAAAATGTACGCTTCTTTTAAAATTAAAAAATAAATATGTTATAATAAGCATCGATTATCAGAAGATATTTTTTTTTGGAAATTTATACAGTTAATCAACTTTTAAATCACTAATTATTAAATCTGCAACAACAGAATTCAGTTCAATATGAACTAATGACATTGATAAAAATTTTGCCTTGATTTTAAATAAGTAATTCTAAAATATTAGAACGGGCAGATTTTTTAGTTGACTGACCCTTTTGAGATTATTTTTTCGACCCCGGATTTATAGCCATCGCCAGTGGCCGATTAAGCGGGTGTCAGACCTGGCGGCCGCCAGGGGCTCCCAGCGCTGGTAAGGACCCCAAGCTTGATGAGTGCAAAGGCCAGCGACAAACCAACCACGCCACCTTGGAACAAGAAATGAAAAGAAAACAAAGATACAATGAAACCCCTGCTAGAAATTTATCGAGATGCAAGACAAATTCTACAGTTGAAAAACTTTTGAAAATATTTTTAACAATACCGAAATCGAATGCATCAGGTGAATGATCTTTTTTAGTTTTAAAACAAGTTAAAAATAATTCAAGAAGTACTAAGGGAGAAAAGACACAAATTGAACAACAAAGCCATATTATATAAAGAAAAAAGTGTATTGGACAAAATAGATATGGTAAAAATAATTCATGACTTGCCAAAGAGAAATCAAACTGTATAGCAAAACTGTAAGGTCTTAAGTAAGGTTTTCAATTTTTTTTTCATAGAGTTAAGATTTTTCTTCAGCCGATGAGTTTTTTTTAGCAATATATTCTATTATGAGAATTTAAAGTAAGCCACTCTTTTCACTATTTTAGTTTTTCAACTCTTAAGCCCATGGGCCTCAAACCTTTTACCGCCAGGGGCCTCCAGCTATCTTATTCTGCCTCTGGCCATTGCAAGTATAAAGATGCTGGGAAATGTATAACAATTATAAAAACAGCAAAATAATACTTTCAAGTTTAATTAAGGCTAAAAAATAACTACAATTGAATATTTGTGAAATTATATGTCTGCCCAGTTAATAACTATTAAATTACATGCATAAAAAAATTAAGATGTACAATTTTAAAATTAGTTTCATTATTTATCCCCACAGGAAGTTGTAAAACGGAAAGAAGAAAAACACATTGGAAAAAACTTTTTTCTTGAATTCAGAACGTGAGGAACGAGAACAAAATATGAATTGCTCATACGAATATTGACAAAGAATAAGAACCAGATGAACATGTTTGTGTACAGATCAGTATGATGAAAAACAAGTAATATATAATTAAAAAAAAAACAAGTCAAATCCTACGTTGGTGGCGCCATCTGTTGCAGATAGTTATAACTTCACCAGAAATAAACAGAGTAAATTTAAAATTAAAAAATACAATTTAATTAAGGAATTAAAATTTTAAAAAAATGTATTAGCATCAAGTGGTATTTACTACAAGTTTTAAAAAATGTACTCGAGCTTGAGTGGCTGAATAAAAAGCATTTTATTAAAGATTGAAAATTTCAACAAAAAAAAAATATATATATATATATATAGACTGAATCGCTAAGCATACGTTCCTGATTTTAACCCATCATGCTTCCCTTTTCTCGTTTCATTGCAATTAGCACTATTCATGTGAACTGCTCATTATCCAACGTTATTTAAGGCATCCAACTACTTGCGACAACTTTAAAAAAAAATGGAGATATGGAGATTTTTTGTTGTTTTTTTTTTTTTTTTAGATTTGTTTACTACATTTTAAGGAAAATATGCTAAAATTAAGAAGAGAAAAAGAAATTATTATTACTAAAATGGGAAAAAATGGGTAAAAATTGACAATAAATAACATAAACGCGGCCCATTCTGTACCAAAAGTTTACAAACAAATTTTACATTTTTCAATGCTGAGGTGTTGCTATGTTATTCGTTTTTGAAATGACCTTCAGGATAATATTTATTATCATTTTTTGCAAAAACTAGAGCACTTTATCTTAGTTATTATATGAATTTGCTTAAGGGCTCTAAGGACTCTTAAATTGCAAATTCTTCAATTTTTTGAAAAAAATATGCGTTAAGCTTCAACATTTCTGAGCTTTTGGATACCAAAATTTTGTTGACACTGTAAAAACTTCCTAAGTTATTGAGAAATAACTAGTGAAATTTAAACAAAAACCCTATGTCTTTCGTATTTTTAACTTCATTTTTCTCAAAACAACAAATTTTAGCTTCCACGCAGGATTTCTCAGAAACTATTTATGATATCAATTTGAAATTTCCTACACGTATTCAAAATAAGGCTCTTCATAACATACGCTACAATTTTCAGAAAAAAATGCAATAAAAGTTTTTTTATTTAAAATTTAATTAATTTTTTTCTTAAAATTTTAAAATTTTTGTTATGATTGTATTTAAAAAATATTTTTTTTCGCTAATATTTCTTAAAAGTTAGTATAACTTCAAAAATGAACAGTTTTATACGAAGTAAAATTAATTTTGTAAATTTTAATCAATTTTGTATTTCAGAAACCTGCGCGGTGTAAAATACTAATTTTCATATTTTTGAAAAATTGTCCAATTTTTATTTCCTTATACCTTTTTAAATTTTTACTCAAATTCTCTGAAAATTTGAGAAATTATGTAAATGTATATGATTATCACGTGATAAAAATTTCAAATCATTGCCTTGTTTTATTGCTAAGTTACATTGGTTTGAAGAAGGATATTTTTTTGAGTGCACAGATCCTGTTAAGGGTCATGAGACGACTTGAGAAAAGTAATTATATTAACATAAGGGACTGTAAACTTTGGAATAAAACAATGATTGATAAACCTGAAGGTTGAAACACTGCTCTACTGTTATACAGAACCTACACAAAAATTTCAGTTAAATTGATTTTAAAACGGTTTTAGCAATCGCAGGGACCATTTGAGCATCTTCAAAAAAAGAAGGAAAAAAACATCTCTAGTAAAACGCGTTTTAAAGTATGACACCTTGCTTAAAGTAATGGCATCCGCTTTTACTAAACACTTGTAGTTTTTGTTCTAGTGAACGAAAAATAATAAACTTAGTATTTTTATAAAGCTAATATAAAATAAAGTCAAAAAAAAAATTGCCAATTTTTGGAAAAATTGGTCATTTTAGGGTATTTGGATACCGTACATGGTGTATATTGAAAATCAAATGGTAATATGTTGACAGATTGCCTGGCGGATGTTGTAGTTGGTAGGCGATGTCCTTGTATCCCCAAGTTAGCAGGCTCGATCCCGTCCGAAGTCGGTGGATTTTCCTGCTGCAAAAAATCGAAAACATCCATTTTATATGATCACGCGACATGATAAAGATCCCTAAAGCGCCTGTTTGGCTCAGGTGCTCCCTCTGGTGAGTGGTGTCAAAATTGCGTTGTGGCATTTGTTATGCTCTAGGTCCACTGATATGGTGCCACACTAAAAAGGGATACCAACTCCCGGGTAATGTACTAGGTCTGCAATGGTATTACCAATCCACAGCTCCATTTGAAAAGATTATATTATTAGATTATAAATTAACTCTTGTATTATACTCATTAGCTTTTTTTAATAGATTATCCTAAACTTTTAAATGGCGTTATTTTCCTCAAAATTTATCGGGTTGCTAAAGAGAAATAATTTCTTGACCAGATATTCGATATAAATTTTTGACTACTATTGTCATTGATTGAGGAAAAACTGAATCTCCGATCGTGGTATGATTGACAAAGATAAAAAAAAGTATAAACAGTTTTTCTTTTAAAGAAGTCAAATATAGACTACGTTGCAAGGTACGAACACCGTTTGTTTGGGTATAAATCTTCTTCCCTACTAAAATACGGCCACGGTATTTGTGTGCTTATGGTCGCAAACTCATGGTAGCACTGAAGGCCCAACGTAGAGGGGCTGATGCACGTTAAACCTGTCGTGACTCCGACTACTTCCATTGGCGTAGTGTGATCAAGTCACCGTGAATCAAAATTACCAAGTCCTCAGCAACAGCTATTGGGTTGCTTCGTAGTGTACTGTAAATTTAAATCAAACCAAAATTCCAAATGGAATTACTTAACCAATGACAAGTTGCGCTCTCGATACCAACGTTAGTGGTCACGCGAGTAACAGAGTGCACCCCCCCCTAATTCTTTTTTATGCAATTATTTTTACTGTTCACGATGAAAATCGGGGTTCCAGTGAACAATGTAACTAAGAGAAAGTATTCTTACCTATACACGTAAGGACTTTCAAGTTATCTTTGATAATTTGAGAACAAATCTAATCAAACTGAACGAAATTGCTTCAAATATATATATGCGTGACTTTAATAAAGAACATAAATCACAGACATTTTTCGCTAACAATACAGGAGTGATATTTTCAGGTAAAACTGTCATACTTGGTTCAATTATTGTTGTTTTATTGCCCTTGGATGATCGACAAATAATATGCTGAACTTTTTCTTATTCGAGTCTTTTTGACTGGACGCAGTGTGTCTTGTGGTACACTTGCGGCTTCATACGTTTCTTAACGGAGTTTTTTTTAAGTACCATTTGAAAAATGTCCTTTCAATTCAAACGTTTCATGGCTTTCCTCAAATTTACTTTTGCTAACAGGATTAATACCCATTATTTTATTAGGTTCTAGTCTTGCTAGATCAGTTTCAACTTCATCCAAAAGAAACCTCACAGATGCCTATTTTTTTTCCTTATATTCTGTTAATTTACATTTATAAACCATAATGCAGTGTTTCGCAAACTGTGGGGGAGCGTACCCCTTGAGGGGCGTGATAATCCTACATGGAGGTGCCAGTATATCAAAAAATCGAAGGTAAAAGATTATTCAAAAAAAAAATTATTTATTTACTGAAGGGAAGGAAAATAAAATACATTCTAAATTATGAAAACTAACATAATACTTATTCTATTACTAAAAAGTTACTTAAATATTTATTACTTATATTAATAATTTGTACAATTTATATATAAGGTCGTATATAGTAGTTTTAACATAAAACTACGTTATTATTGAATTCAATACATAGTCATTGTATAAGGAGGGTGGGGTGGGGGTGCAATGAAAATTATGTTTGAAAATCGGGTCGCAAACATTGAAAGTTTGAGAAGCACTGCCATAATGAGTCGCACAACACAGCAATAAAAACCACTAATGTATTCACAAGGGAAAAATGTATCCTTTTCATAGAAAATATGTTGGAACAAAAGGGGTCACACGGGAAACTCAAACACAAAAAGTACCTTGAAATTGTTCGAAAACGTTTTCCGTTTCCGAAAAACAGGGAGATATATGAGGAATACATTTTAGTTCTCACGAAGGCTGACATATAGGAGTATACTGACAAGGTAATTGGTATCAAATGGACAGTTTTTTCTCAAAATTAAAAAATTCGTGAGCCTGGAGTGACTCTGCCATGACTACACCAGATTAAAAAGTTAAACATTTTTTGTAAATATTTTTTATACTCTTTCACGCAACGATTCCACACAATTTTTGTTCAAAATTCCATGATTGTCGATTACGAACCTTTTTCTGGAGAATTTTTAGAATAAAATGTTGTTGTGTGCAACTTTAGATAGTTCCAAATTATTTTTACATCTCTTTTCCGCATTCATTTATTGTATCATCCATTGCCATTTGATAAGATTTACAGAGATATTTATCGCCTTCAATTCTCTCGAAATTAGAAACATAAATATAGATAGCGAGTGGTCGAGACGAATTACAAGGACATAAAGACTTAGTTAAAGATAAAAGCTACACAAATAGCTTTTGTGAATCTACGTAATTTACTTATAGCTGCATATTGTGATCTTTTACATATATTTATACGATAAATGATTGTATATGATTTCTTTCTGATGTTGCTTATTTCTTTTCGCATGTATGAATATTTATGATGTCTGCACAAATGTTTATGTTTCTAATAAGCATTCAAAGGGGAAAAAAACTTTCCAAATAACTCTAAAGTATGATCGCAAACCTCGATTAGAGTTTTGTCATAATTTTTCCCCGTTCGAAAATTAAAAACTTTGATTGTTTTACTTCCTGTGAGGCTTATGTAAATTTCTGTCATCTGAAGTTTTCCAAAATGTCGGGGGGGGGGGAATTAACCTGGGCGTCATCACGTGAGTCAACTACAGAGTCACCCCAGGCTCACGAAATCTTTAACCGCTTCCCTTATAAACTTTTTTTGAAAAAAAGTTTTTTAAAACATCACCTTTTTTTATTTTATTATTAGATACCAGGAAATGAAACAATACAAAATATGTAGATTTCAAGTTGATTTTTAATTTTTTATAGGTGTAAAAGCATTTAGTTTTAATATTAGTTTACTATCCCGGGCAAATGGAAAAGAAGTTAAATGTTAGTCTTTATATGATAGTTTTTGAAACAAGGGATAACTCAAAGTGATATCTGATATTCTATCATTTGGTATCTGGTCTTTTTTCTTATTGGCTAAGTTCTGGTATATGTTTTACGGGAGCACACAGAGTACACTGTCTTAATAAGTCTTCATACAGAAGAATCACTTCCACTGTTTTCAATGTCCACCTCTTCATAATCACTATTTGAAAAACCATCGCTTGGATCATCGCCATTATTTTTTTTCAACGTAACTGTTTTTCTTTATACATTAATAATCCACAAGCTGACGTATTCTATACAATAGTGAAAACACGTGAGAAGTCCCTCCAGAAGAACCGTGAAACCAACAAAACTTGACAAACTTTTAATCAAACCTGAATATTTCCTTTCGTTTCCTCCAGGCCGATTAAAACCATGATAAAACAAATCGTACTTGCAAATTCTGCTTCGTCCGAGTTTTCTCGGGATAATAATTAACTGCATATAGAAGCTCGATATAACTCGAGACTGCAATAAATACAAACCTGAGATAACTCAGGACTGCAATAAATACAAACCCAAGAAAACTCGGGAAAAAGTTAACTGCAATATATACAAACCCGAGATAACTCGGGATAATAATTAACTGCAATATATACAATCCCGAGATAACTCGGGGTAATCAGGTAAGCGGTTAATTTTGGAAAAACTGTTTATTTGTTACAAATGACTTTATAAGTATCCTCCTATATGATAGTCTCCATGTAAACAAAAATGTATTTGTCACACATCTCCTTCTTTTTTGGGAACGTCAAATGTTTTAGATTAATCTCAAGGTACTTGAGGAGACTTGAGTTTCCAGCGTGACCATTTTAGTTCCAAACTATTTTCTATGGAATGGCTGAATTTTCCCTTTGTGAACGCCTTAGTGGTTTTGATTTCTGTGTTAAGAGAGAGCCCCAATATGGATTATAAATCTAAATGAATAGAATATAAATGTAAATGAACATAATGTAAAGAAAGAAATGGGTTCTCCGCGATCTCTTTAGTTTGAAGTAGAAACAAATCAAGCAAGACTGGAACCAAGTGAAATAATGGATATTAATCCAAATAGCGAAGCAAATTGGGGGAAAGTAATAAACATGAAACGTTTGAAATAAAAGGAAAGTTTTCAAGAGCTGCCTAAAAAAATCCATCGAGAAAGATATGAAGCCACAAGTGTATACAAGACACACTGTGACCTGTCAAAAAGACACAAGCAAAAAAAAGTTCCGCATACTATTTGTTGAACATCAAAGGACAATTAAATCGCAATAACAGTTTTATTTTATTCTGTTAACGTTACAGAAAATTGGCTGTCATTTGTGTCCTTTATTAAGATTACACACATTTGATACATTTTAGTTCAGTTTTTTCTCAAATTATCAAAGGAAAATTGAAAACTCTTTAAAAGTCGGTAAGTATACTTTCTCAAAAAATTATTCACTGGAATTACGATTTACGTGTACAATAAAAATAATTTTAAAAAAAGGTTTTGGGGTGATTTATTCTCCCCGCACCACCATTAAAGTTAGTATCGAGTGAGCGCCTATTCTCGCATAACACAGTAGCGGCGGTAGCGTAGTGGTCAAGATCACGGACTGATGACTGGCGCGTCATGAGGACAAGCCTAGTACCGCTGAAGACCCGCCCTATAGAGAGTACAACTACGCGTTAAGTTTGCCAAGGCTGAAACGTCTTCCCATTGGTGTGCTGTAGAAGTTAGTAGAATGGAATGCCCGACTCTCTATCTCATCAAGAAAATAGTTTAAAATCAATTAAAAAATTCCTCCTGGACAGACAAGAAAGCGAATAAATAAAAACATGCTAAAAATCCAATAGTGTGAGATCTGGTGATCGTGGCAGCCATAGAACTGTATGCCACGTTCGATCTTACGGCTGGTGTATGCCATATGCAGTCAATCAGGTGTAAAAGCACAGAAATACGTCGGTTGGCGTACATCTTTATTCATTCATCATTTACCGTATTTTTTCGTTAACGGTCCGCAGCGATGAAAAGTGTAGGGAACACTGTCCTAGAAGATTAGTAAGAAACGCGAATAGAACCCTTTACAGCTTAACCCGTTAGACATGAATCTGTAACAAACATAATTAAGGTTCGAGATCGATAAAAAAAAAGTGTGAATATAAAATTCTATATGTATCTGTTAATTCGTCTTTAAATCAATTACGATTAAAAACGTATGTATATGACATACTAATAGTTTGACTTGATGGTAAATGAAATGAAATAAAATGATTTTTGTTCAAGGAAAAGCCCGATTCATTTTAGGAAAAATTAAATTAATGCACCCCCACACAAAAACTGAGCCTACTAGTGTAAAAAGAGCATAATTATTCAGTACCTTCAAAATATTTCTGGAAACAATTGAATCCTCGTATTCGAGTTTTAGTTTTCTTTTTGATTCCCAAACTATACGAACTCCCGAGACCAGATGGAATGGTTAAAGATTTGCTGCACGAGTTTCTGTTGGAAAGTGACTCAGCCTTCAGCAGTTCATTAGTGAAAAGGCTTAAAGGCTGGTTTGAAACAGTTGCGGATGTTTCTAATTGTTTTCGCACTCAGAATCCTCTGTCACTTCTCTCGTACTGAATAAGGCTTCTTTTTGTTATTTCTCCCCTAAAACTTATAAATCAACATATTTATTTTATATTAATTAAAAGATTAACCTATGGGTTTGAATTGTTTATAATTTTTAGTCAGTACTTTAAAAATTAATTTCTTTTAATTTTTGGAATTAGATTTTAATTGTACTTTACAAAAGTTGATATTGTATAAAAATTCCACATAATAAATTTACAATTACAAATATTTCTAAAATTTAAATTTAAAAAAAATTTAAACATTTTTAAACTTCTAATTTTTTTTTTAAATGTGCATACATTTAAATAAAACCTTATAATATAATGCATAAAACAGCCTTGAAGTACCATATAATATACTGCATAAAACTATGTATGAATTTATTCCTGCTTTTTGCATTTAAATTCTTATTAATTTTTCCTTGTTAAACATACAAAAGATTCTAAGAAAACATTAATTGTGATTTTGCATATTTTTTTTAAAATTATTACAAATTTTAGAGTTAATTCTATACACAATTCTACAAAACATGTATTTCAAAACATTTAAAAAAATTCCCACTTCTGCTAAAATTTTTTAAAATTCTTAGAGTTTTAAGAAATAGTAGAACAAATATTTGACATGCTGAGAGAAGCACCAATTTAAAGTTGCCATTCCTTGAAAGCATGATATAAAGTTTATGGAATAATTCGAAACTTTTTGAAATGTTAATTGGCTTATTTACACATATACATACATACATACATATATATATATATATATATATATATATATATATATATATAAAACCACTTACCTATAAAAAAATATAAAAGTTTACAACAATGAAATACCGCATTTATTCGGACTCTAGCCGCATTTTTTCCCCACTGATAATACTATGGAAAATCAGGTGCTGCATAGAATCGAAGGTGGAAAATCATCAGATGGGGTAAATATAGCATGATATCTGACCTTTAGAGCAATAACTGTTTCATGTATGTATTTAAGTTTTTAATACTCATTAAAGAAATTATTAGTTCTCATTTTAATTTTGTAAATATTGGATAACGATAAAACCATTTTAAACAATTTTTTTACCTAAACTAAAAATATGTTGAGAATTTGGTGTTCGGCATAGAATCAATGACGGCTTAGATACAAATAAATACAGAAGTATACTTGTATAATGAATATAAAAAAAAAACAACGAAAAATCAATATTGCATAAAACGTTTTTCTCGTACCGTCATCCTCAATTTTATTAAATCCAAAGTCGTCGCCAAATACTGCGATAAAAAACAGGTCCCAAACCAGTTCAAGCACCGTAATAGTAATAATAACGATGACACACATCACGAAGTTTGATAGGTTTTTTTCAACTGGTGACGTATTTTGATTTGCTGAATTTGGTTGATAGTATAATACGTAAGAACTTAACAGTCATGAACATTAAATACACACACCTAGATCTAATTTCATGTACAATATTTCTATTAGCATAATGCTCAACGCGCAAAACACATTATGCTTTTATTTTTAAAAGACTTTGCATATTAAAAGTTGTACACGAATAAAAGCAAAACCCAACGAATCTTATAAATTTAAAATTTCCTTATTATACATAACAATTCATACGTAAAACATACCAAAGTGAAGAATTATATCTATGCATTGTTTTTAAATAAGTATCTTAAAACATTTCAATGATAAATGTATTGAAATTTCACGCATGGAATATATATATACGTATACATATATATCACTGAAAAGAAATATATATACATTGGGGTGGTTTGATTTTGACTTTAATTGATGTTTTTGCAAATTATTCTAAAAACCTGACTCATATTGAAATTTAACTTATTATTTGTACTTTGGATATGTGTTTTGAAATTTGGACTTCACCGTCACAAAGATTCCAAAAATCACACACAAGTTTTAAATTTTATAAGAAAATACCTATGTGAAAAACACACAAGCTGGAATTTATCTATGCATGAACTGCACAGTTGTCTCTCGAAATCATTTGTCATTGTATATGTAAGAATGTTTTCTTTGGGATTCCGACTGACCATAGTATTTTCTTCGAATTTTAACACGTTTTGCTTGACCATTGTGTACTGTTTTTAATGACATTAAACTGAATTAAATAAAAATGACGTCAGAAATCAAAATTTCTAATCCAAAACGTCTTTTCTAGTGCTTTAAATACACCAGAACACTATTAAGTAATGAAACTTGTAGGTTACCAGAATTTCACATACACAACAAACAAGTAATCAACGCTAAGTGATTGATTTCATATCAGTTTAAATACTCATTTGCTTCGAGGTAGAAAAATAATTAAATATTTACTAAGCTCTTTTCAAGCATACTATCTGAAAAATGGGCGCGGCAGTTTAGTTTAGTGTCTTGTCATGCATAAAAATTTTTGAAGAACTCAACAAAACATACTCACAAAGCTCTGAAATTTTACAAGCATTTTTAGAATGGCTTAAGGTAGGGGTCTTCAACCTTTCACGATTGAGGGCTACATGATTAAATTCATTGTATTCCGCGGGTCATCCGACTGTCACAAAAATATTGGGAGTTTAAAAAAAAGGGAGTTTTGTCATTTACGAGACTGATGTGCTCACAGATTCATATATAGATAACGGTTTCACGAAAAAGTTCAATAGAAACCGAATTAAAGTACATTGAAAATCTTTTAAACAGAAAATTCCCCCTTTTTTCCGAAAACTTCTAAGATTTTATATGCATAGTCACATTCTTTATATTTAAAATTACTTATAATACAGTGAAATTTTTGAAAAATTCGTCATTTTTAGAAAAAAACTTTACCTCAAATGGATATGAAGCAGATACATCCGTGAAATGTTTAAATATCAAAAATAACAGAAAAAATGGTGTTTTTTAAGACAAAAAGTAGACAAGGCAATTTTTTTTTAAATTGCCGCAAATTCAAATGAGGGTTCACTAAAATACCAATAGCGGGCCACGGGTTGAAAATCCCTAGTTTAAGGTTTCATATAATCCCATAAAAAGTATAGATATTTTGATGTATTACCGATATTATGTCGCTTTAAATTCAAGTGAACTAAATTTCCAAGTAAGAACTCTGTGTGTGTGTGGTTTTTTAATAATTTTTTACACACATACGATTATGTTTGAATCATTCTCCAGTATTTCTTATAAACAATGGGCTAGGCTCATGACGGCAAAGAGAGAAATGCAATTGCGGGTCGCATTGAATTCACAACTCGCATTTGCTTTAAGTTCAAAATTTAGATAAAGTTTCAGATTTGATATAATTGGGTAAAGAGATGTCCGAATATTATGATCCTTTAAAAAAATTTTTTAATTAAAGGGAGGGGGGGGGGTACCCTCTGTTCGCCTAACGATGGATCAACCCCCACTGTAAAAATTATATAACTGTCCGTACTCTCATTGCTCAAATTGCAAAACTATAATTTTCATGTATTATGCATAGTTCTATTTATTTCCCCCCCCCTCCGCGAAATTCGTTCTTGGCGCTCTTCTTCAGTTAAATTCATTACTGAAGTTGCCTCGTTCAACACTTCATTGATAAAGTCCTCAGATTTTGATAAACCAAAAACTTTTGCAGCTTCCTGGAAAGTTAATTTTTTTGTTCTGTTCATTGTTAGTAAGTCTTCGTATCAGACAACGCTTTTTTTCTCCCGCAACGATTCCAGTCGAGGCAATCGGTGCGATATTTTTATGCGAGAGCTTACAATAATGTACTATTGGAACCGTACTAGCGACAGTTTTTGAAACGAAGCACATGGTTGCTAATTCAGCGCGTAGGACACATGCGAGATCAAGGTTGCCAACTTGGCAAGCTATCTTAACCGTCGGAATTGTTGCGATAGTAGTAATAAATGTATTACAAAGCCAAGAAAATCTTTTTATACATAGAGAGAGAATTATATTAACATTTAAACCTGATTTTCTCTATTTCTAACTTTCACAGCATCCCACGAGATTAAAAAAAATAAATTAAAAGTAAAAAAAACTTTTTTAAAAACAAGCTTTTATTTAAACGAGATAAAAAGAATAAAATAAATTTTTCTTTAAAAATTTTTTACTATCAACTTATAACGTCATTACACAATTTATATGATATAAAAGCTTGTCGCAAGATTAAAGCACTCTTATTTACTTAGTTTGAAAATTTTAAAAAATTGAAATCAATCAGATCAAGTTATTTAATTTACTTGTTTATCTGCAGAGGTAAATCTCGCGACAAGCTTATATATCATATAAATTGTGTAATGACGTTATAAGTTGATAGTAAAAAATTTTTAAAGAAAAATTTATTTTATTCTTGTTATCTCGTTTAAATAAAAGCTTGTTTTTAAAAAAGTTTTTTTACTTTTAATTTATTTTTTACTTCTTAGTTATCACTGGACAGGTTTCTTAGTCTGTTCATCTCATTCAACGCATCATTGTTGCTATGTGTTAACCGGTTATTTTCGAACAGTCGAGCTAAATGAATTCTCGCAAAAAGGGTACTAGACGAAAAACACAATTTTTTCTTAAATCCGTAAATTTTAAGCAATTCTTTCAATCTTCGTACAGATCTTGGATAATATTATCCTACACACGAAAAAAAGTTTTATGAGATTTTCTTCATAAATGACAAAGTTATTAAATATTAAAATGTTGAATATTTTTTGAAAAATCGCAAACAAAATTTCCGATATTTTATTTTTTAAATGACTGATTCTAAAAGAGCAAATCATGAGCTACGGAATGTCGATTCCTTTAAACAAAAAAAATTCACGCGCGTCGATTTAGACATTATTTTCATTAAAACGCATCGATTTTGACTTATTTAAAAAAAATCGTAAGAAATACAAATATTATTATTTTGTAAAAAAACATTATACCGTATCGGGACGAAATAAATTATCTTTCCGATTCTATAATTATTTTTTGTCTGAGCTTCATAGATTAACCTCTTAAGTGGTCAAATTTTGACCAAAATTTTCCCAAAAAAATCCCATTTTTTAACTGCATGTAACTAAGCATAATAATTAACAGAACGCGCGAAAATGGAAGATTTTTATTTTAATCTCCGGTTTAAAATTTTACTCACCTTTTTTTATTTTATAATTTTTGAACACAAACACCCTTAAATGTTTGCTTTTAATAAGTACATTCTGCGTACTATGAAGAATATTTCACATATATCTTAAAATATATTTTCTTCCACTTACCAAAAAATTTCATGTTCATACCTCTTTTTCATACGATTGATAGGATTTCATGTGTGTGTGTGCATATTTATATGCACACACAATATGAAGAATAGTGTAACACTAAGTCTTATATTCCAATGGGGATAGAGATAATATCGACTTCTTTGGATTATCTATCCATTTTCCTTTTTCTTAGGCAACACAATGTACATTGCCTTGTAAATCCCTGTTCTTTATCCAATATTTTCAAGAATATATATTCTTGCCTTCAGTGAAAAATTCTCACCTTCACCACTACCAAAATTCTGAATGAAGAGTAGTTCAGTACCATGGACAAACTCTCTCTCTCTCTGCATCTCCTAAAGACACACTATACTAATAACCTTATTATAGGAATAAAAATGTCTGTGCAAATAAAATATAGAAAGAAAAAATTTCGGTGCCTGTACAGCGCACGGGCAAACCGGTTGTGGCTAGCTTTGAGTAGCCCGTAAGGTGTACGGGCAAACCAGTTAAGGGGTTAAAGTTAGAATTTCTATAATACTCCATCTCAGTTTAACTTGGCAGCATTGAGAAAGGTATACAATGTACCAATCTACTTGAAAAATAGCTCTACTTTTTTTGTTTTGAATTTAAATCCAAGAAAATAGATAGAAATTTGTAAAAAAATTTGCATAAGTTGTAGAAATTAGATTATTTTTACGTTGTAGAAATGTAATTATTTATTAGACAAAGTTAATTAATACAATCAATAGCGCAACATTATGAAATTCCAGTTTGGCTGAAAACCGATTTTCGACGCCAACTTTTATCATTGTTGTAACAATAAAATTATTACAACACAATGCAGAGATATCCAAGTTGGCGCCCAAAATTAGTTTAACGTTTTTAATTAATATCTTTTTAATTAATTGCAATATCGGAATATAAATGGTCAAAACATGCATTGTCATCCAAACTAAACGTGTATACAAAATTTCAGCTCAATGGGAGGAAGATATCAGCTTCAAAATTGAGTTGCAAGATTCCACCCGAACAAATTACATAGATACATACATACATACATACATACATACATACATTGTAAGTTAAATAAAAGCTTTTAATAATTAATAATAATAAAGGTTTCGGTAGCAGAGCAATAATGCTTTGAATGTATGCTGTAGATTTCTATTCTGTTCTTGTCAATTTTTCAGGATGGGATCATTAGATTTTATTTTGTAACACGATGGACATGAAAATAGTGATAATTTTAAAAATTATGCAAATTTCCTAAAATTTAAAATATATTTAGAGAGAAATTTAAAATTTAAAGTATGCAGAATACAGACATTCTTTAGGTTTAATTTTATATACTCGTAGGAATTCAAGACCTACTTTAAATCTTTAAAATGTTTTCTTGCGGGTAGCAGAAAACGGTTAATAATTCTTAATTTTTTTTTCGTGTTCATCCGTTATGCTTTAAAAAAATACAATAATTCCATAGCAAAATTCGTTCTGTTATTTTGAACATTGTACCTCACTTCACAAACTAATAAACAATTCATATTTAATTGAGTCAATTTTGCAGAATTGTGTAGAATCTAAATATGTCAAAATAAGGAATTTCAAGATCAGAATTTCAATCAGAAGGATACTATTCCCCCTTAAATCATTTTTCGCTTTAATTAATAGAAACTCTGTAATATTTATTGAACCTTTTGTAATTTATTGCGATGTAAAGCAGTTTAGACAGATAGTACGACACCAAGCAGCAAATGAGCTTTAAAATGTAGTGTTTACTTGTCAACTTTAATTTATTACTCATTCTAACTTATGTTAACAGCACTTAAGTTCCTCTTTCGCCCACGCGTGTTTCTTTTGTTTGTTTGAAACACAAATTCGAAAAGGAAGACTAATGCTGAAAAATTTTTCCAAGAAAACCATTTAATACATTTTTAAAACGTAATGAATTTTTGAACAGGATGTTTAAGTTGGGTTCTTCACAAAAATGATAGATATTTATTGCAGTGCAGAAATATTTATAAGTGGGTGTGAGGAATAAACCTCGACCTACTGAAAAGAGGATATAAACCAGGGGTCGGCAACCTATGGCATGCGTGCCACATGTGGCACGTGGTACAATTATCAGTGGCACTTTGCACTACTCTATAAATTAGTCAATATTTGAGTGGCTGAAAGTTGATAAATTAGTAATGGACTTTATTTGACATGCATCTTCAGAACTATGGAGATTTATGGAAATATGAAAAATAAAGATAAATTTATAGCTATTTTGTAAATTATTGAATGTCATTGCTGAAGAGATTTAATGGTTTAAAAACTATTGCATGTATCCTTCTGTTTTTTGTTTGTTTGTTTTTTTGTTCTGTATATCTGAGTAAAAAGTCTTTTCTATTATGAAAATTATTTTTAGAACAACTGAACTCTCAAAATTGTGTCAAATTGAAAGTCACAAATTATACTCCTTATTTAGCGATATGAAAGGAAAGTGGCGCAAGTACTAGGTTCGAAATACAATTTTTATTTATCTTTTTATTTAATTATAATAAAGAGAAATACTTATATTTTATTTTGTCTATTTTTTTAATAAAATGTTTAAAAATACATAATATATTGTAATGGATCTATACGCGGCTCTACTAACCCTTGGGATTCTTCTGGGGAAACAATATTATCCAACCAACCTTCACCGAGTGAGGAACGAGTGATTATGCAAATTAAGTTTTAAACTCTGTATTAGCGAGTGTTAAAAGTTAGTTGGCGAGTTAGTTGACGAGTTAGTTGGTTAGTTGGAGAGTGAAGGATTGTGAAATGATTAAGTGCATTTGGAGTTTATCAATGGAAGATTACTGAGAGTGGATCAATCGACGGTGATTAAATCCGGATGAGGACTATATTCAAGGACTTCAGTGTAGGACTCGACTTCATAAAAGTACAGGTACCGTAATCCTTATTTAAATAGAGGTCTTGTTTATTAGTGCGCGTTGTAGTTGATATTGAGCTTGTTTGGGTTATCGTGGAATCAGTTGGGGGTCCGTATTGTTATCCCCAGGCTATTGAGTCTCACCTCCGCGCTCTTTTATCTGATCTGTTATCTTAATTAGATTGTTATTGTGTCTGCTTGATATTTTGGTGACAATAAAATAATTAGAGTGAATCATGTCTACTGATTATTCATTTCCCCCCACACACCTAGCCGAGTCTGAGGGTAGACAAAGGTTTTCAGAGGGAAGCAGGAACCGACAGGCATTACAATATGTACTACTTGATTTTTTTTTTTTTTGCTGAAGAAATAGTTATATTTTATGATGTTTATTTTTATGTTACGAAATTTTTTTAAATGATGCAAAATTGATACATAATAAAACTCTAAATCTATATTATTGACATCTATTCTCTAACTCTGCATGAATTGTCACGGGAATCGAATTGTTTGAAAAATTATCTACTGTGTGGCACGCTGAATCAATTGGGTAGATTTGTTTGGCAAGCAACAGATAAGAGGTTGTGTGCCGAACTCTGATATAAACTAAAATTCTAAATGATTATCTAAACCAATAAAGTATACAGGAGCGTTTCAGACTTTAGACAACTTGCAAAACCTGGCTATGCTTGCTTCAATTTCTACTCCTGCTGCCCCTCCAAGAAGTTGATGCTACCAAAAATTCAGCCTGAGAGATATTCTCCAGTTTTTCTTCATAGCTTATCACAACAACAAGCATTAAAAAAGTAATTTCAATGCTTTAAAAATTTTAAGTACTCGTATTATGTTGCCATAGAGTTATTAATGCTGACCGAAGCAAACATTGACGGATTGTAATTAAACAGCATGCAATAAAGTAAAATATCTGAAAAAGATTATTTCGATTGTAAATTGGAATGCTTTAAAAGCGTATTAAACACAGGTGGGTCAACTTTTCTCTCCATCAGACTTTTTATATTCAAGTTACGTATGTTAGAGAACATGCAAATGATAAGAAATAACAGCTCGTGAATATATAAAGTGTCCCTTAAACATTTCGGAGGTCAAATGTTTCGTTCTTTTGAAAGATACAGCTTGGAGAAATCCTTGTTTAGCACGATTCTTTAGTGATTTAGTGATCGAGAAATAATAGTGGCAAATTGCATCAATAGCTGATTTTGCAATTCCTACTATTATCTCTCTCTCTCTCTGTATATATATATAAATATATATTTATACATCTTGTTCAAATTTTCAATCGTTAATAAAATACTTTCTATTCATCCAAGCAAGATCAAATAATTTTTTTTAACGTCTAGTGGACAAAACATGAAGTTAATGCAGTTTTTTCAAATATTAATTCATTAACTACCGGTTAATTAAATTAAATACAGGTTTTCGACGCAAAAATAGATTCGTCTCAATTGTTGTGAAAATGTAAATGTTACAACAATGACAAAAGCTGGCCTTGGAAACCGGTTTTTCAGCCAAACTAGCCAAACCGGGTGTACACTGCTACAGCAATGCAGATAAATCATGATCGTTTTTCAATTCCTACTATTATAGTTCACTCTCTCCCTATATATAAATATATATCTTGAAAAAATTTTCAATCCTTCATAAAATACTTTCTGTTCATCCATTCAAAGTAAGAATTGACTTAAAATAAATTTTATACTACTTTTTCGGTGTTTCCTTATGCTACCCAGTACTTTAAATCCCAGTACTGTTCTTCACTTTAGGGTTATATTGACCAATTAGGAACAGAAATTTAATGCAATTTATAAACAAGAGAAGTGTTTTTGAGCATAGGTGGCAGGGTTTTTCCATAACGTATCAGGACGGTTTTTGTTTCTGTGGAAAAGGTCTACAGGCCAATATGTGAGTACCAATCATTCGTAGTTTTCAGATCATGAAATCCCTGAAAATTAGTTAACCATGGATATTCGTAATTCAAAAATCAATTAAAGAATGTCTGCTAAGAATAAATAAAAATGGATAAATTTAATGATCAGGGAAAGACGCGCAAAAAAGAAAACAAATTCAAAGCTAAGGACAATTTTTCCATTACAATTCTTTTTTGAATTAGCAATGCATACAAATGTAAAGATTTACAAAATATCCGAAGAAAAGAATTTGTATCACAAGGAATAATTACTGTTTCTTTATAATTGTTCTGGAAATCCCCATATTCAAAAAAGTGGTCGGATATTTGTTTTTAATTAGAATCTTTCTCTATCGCCAAATAGGGCAATTACTTTTAATACGTTGCTTTTCATCCTATGGAGAAAAGTCAGCAAAGCGTTCTCCAAATTTGGCTAATTTTAATTGAGTGCCATACGATAAATATCTTATACAAGTAGATCGACTTTTTTAAAGGTCTCCACTGTAACCCACTTCTTGTCAAAACGTAAATTCGACCAAACCGTTTACCAAAGCTTCTCTCCTTGTAATATTGTATTACACGCTCCTTGCAAATATTGTTTAACACATTTTCATTCGTTTTATACCTAAAATACAATGATAGAAGGAAGAAAACGCACGGTTGAGAAATTTTAGTAAAATCTTTTGCTGACTAATCAAAAGGGTCGCAACTGGTAGACATTATCACCACTGTTCTGTTAAGTTAGGGTACTTACGTATTATCGCAACCTATGGGCGACATTAATGAAACGAAGCACCTGGTTTTCAATTAAGGGCATAGGAAATCGGGGTGCCAAATTGGCGAGTTATTAATAGAGTTGGCGATTGTTGCGATAATACGTAGATACCAAAGTTGAAACTGCACAATAGCTTATCTGTACTTAGTAGCCCGTTAGCCGCTGTCATCAATTGGCACAGAGCAGTTTTATAGCACGTTCAGTCGCAGTGAAATCTCACATTAAAAGAAAGAATTTAATTCAAACACAATCGATTCCAACAGTTTCAATTAATCAGGATGAACCAATCAGAAGTGAAGTTGAAGTGCCTAAAATGTAATTTTAAATTATTTGAAATGAACAACTTGTTATTTTTGTTTTGGCATAGACCAATGAATATTATATTAATTTTGGAAATCAACATATACCTGATTTTTAAAAAGATAAATTTTCCATACATTTCTTTTGATTTTACATCCAAATCTTGAAACTTTTATTTAGCAGAGCTAATTTTGGCTTTTTTCCAGATTTAATAAGCGTATGATTAAACATTTCATGCGTTTTATTACTAGATGTGACCCAAAATATTCACATCTTAGCAATCCTTCATTAAGCGTGCGATTTTAAATCCACTCATAATGGAATAAATTCATGACGGTCACATGATAATATAAACACGTGTTCTACATTGAATGCAAAACGGACAGTAAACTATATATAGCTCGTACATTTTATTCTATTTGTAAAACTTAGGTAAAATTTCAAATTGCATAGTTGGGTAAAGATGCTCAAGAGTTATAAAAAGAAATTTCTGCAAATAGATTTTAAAATGAAAGAAAAAAAAAGTCTTGTTTTATACATGTACTTTTAAATAAAGTGACACATATTAATTTTAAAAAAAAAGTTTCTGTAAAAAGCGTAATTTGACAACGAAGTGCATGAACTGATTTGCTGAAAATAGATAATTGCATTTATCGTGACTACGACGTCACATGTGTTTTTGAACTTGATTGGCTAAAAACACGTGATTTAAAATTATCATGTGATTATGACGCGATATGAATTTAGTCCATTCAGGACCATTTAATATTTTCATGAACTCAATACCATACCATAATGCTTAATTTATACTTTCAAATAAATAGGAATCTCCGAAACTTTTTTTGTGTGGAGAAACAGGATATTTCTGTAAACACCATTGCATCGCTTCCAAATTAGAGAGTATGATCTTTACACGTCAGGAGACTATTTTTCTCAAAAACTAGATTTCAACGAGTATCGAGCGAAGGGGTAACAGTCCGAATGCACTGTAGATTATTACTCAGATGGTCATGTCTTGGGATGGGTGCTCATTTAATTTAACCAACGTTCGAAACCTTGAAGCGGTATGGTGTAAGAGTTATGGATAACGAAATGGAGGAGCACACTTAGGTGGTGGTTTCGTCGTTTGAACAAGTCTAGGAAATAAATGAAAAAGAAACTGATTATTAAAGTATGCCTTTAAACATAGAAAATTGCAGGAATATTTAAACAGTCAATGCGAATGCAGTTTCGACGGTAGCATTTGTAGGACATTTATTTCAAAAGAAATTTCAAAGTGATTAATCCGTTTTTCTCCAAGATTATGGTCCAATTTAAAACGGCAACGGGGCTGTTAAAAATATTTGAAGATACATTTGCATCAGAAGACCTGCTGTTTGGAAAATATTCCCTTGACATATGTTTATACTTACTCCGAAACAGTCTGTAACATTCGTGATTCTCGTGATACTTCTTCGGACATCTGAGTACATTACAGAAGGTTGCTTGATTTTAATGTCCAGTACAGAAATGAAATCAGAGTCAAAACCTTGTTTGGAAAGTCAGTAATTTTATAATTATTAAAGAATTCAGGACAGATTGCGAATACTTTCTTACTCTTACAGTACCTCATGCGCTTGATGTGACAACTGTCATATTAAGATAGCGCTTTTGCGAGCATCCGGTGAAATCGGGTTTATCACCCATCCTGTCGAAAATAAAAAAAATTTCTTTGGTGATAAATGGATATTTTTCCACAGGAAAGCCATGTGAACACTTTTTCTGCATATTATTTTATCTGGTTCTGTGCGAAAGGGTTTACATTACATTAGGGTGGGGAGAAGCCAGTAAAAACGCGGCAACTTTTCAATAATCAAATATAAACCAAGGTGTATTTTAACCGGTATCCCAACGTGATCCTCTGTAAGACAAAAAAAAAAGACGGAGGTGATTCTGGTGAGAAACAACTGTAGTTCTGCTAATGTTTCAAATCGTATGGTGCTGGATGACGTCAATTCTTGTACAACATTACGTGTAAAAGTACATTTCTCTCGAGCAGGATTAAATTAAATTCATCACTCGATTTCTAGAGTGAAGTTGCAGAGGTTATGCCTTCACTTCAGGTATCAAAGTAGACACGCCTCTTTTTTACAAGGTGATAGCTGTATGGTTATTATTAAATTAAAGTAGTGACCCAAGAAATCCTACTCCCATCACAGCATAGTAATGTTTCAATATCAGTTCCTTTTTCAGCCCTACATAAATTGTCAAGCCTCGTTCATAATGTAGTTAAAAATGTTTTCGCTACATTCGAAGGAATTTCTGTTTAAATTTCAACATGCACTTTTAAAGGGATTGTACGTGTTCCATTAACTTTTACGAACCATTATATATGTATATATACTCTCTGACAAAAAGACTACGCACCAAGAACAAGTTTTCCGGTATGGACAAAAATTGGTGTTAAGAAAGGTTATGTAGAGAACAGAAAATAATTAAAATTTTAAAAAATGTGTAAATGATTTATTTCTGAGTTACATAGTTACAAAGTAACAAGCTCAATAAAGTGTTGACCCACCTCTGTACTGGATGCAAGCTGTCACACGGCGTTGCATTGCGTTTCTAGATGTATTCACTTAACCATTCACCTAACTTGCAATTATAACATAGGAAAGACCTCATTCTCGTAAAAAATATCTCTTTCTAGGTGACAATTGACTCTTTTATTTGATATTATTGCTTTTTGACTAAATATCATTGTTGTCCTGGCTAGGAAACAGTCCTGATCTGAATGCAATCGAAAACATGTAGCACCGTTTGAAAACTCTTGCCCAAATGAGATACTCATAAAATAAAAAGAAACTAAATGATGATATAATTGTTTCCTGGTATCATGTAAAAACAAAGAAAGAGCTTAAGACGATTTTGAGCACTAATAACTCACCGCTATCATCAGTATCTAATGTATATCGATAGTTATTGCAGCATAACTTTTTTGCATTACAAATATTTACATTTTATTTTGTGTATTGAATTGAGAATTAAATTTTCTTTAAAATAATATAAAAGACATTGCATTTTGTGCAGTGTAACATTTTCTATAAACTTACAGACTTAAAAAACATTGCAATTTTAAAAAGTGTCCACAATTTTGGCCACCACTATATATATATATATGTATATTGTGTAAAAAATAAAATAATAAGAGACAAAATTGTACTTCCTACTAAGCTAAAAAAGAAAAAAAAACTGGATTTTAAGAAACATATCAAGTAAATAAATGGTGCAAAAGAATATTGTACACAAATTAGATAAAAAGAGACAAAACAAGAAATAGAGATGTAGAGCTATTAAAATTGGATATACCAATAGAGTCTTTGGACTAAAATTGATACCTATTATATTTTCTAAAGGTGTATCTAAAATAGGCCAGTGAATTTAGGACTAAGCATTGCTTCATGGATCCACCTTCCCGGTACAGCAGAAATTTTTGACATAATAGAAAAAAACAGAGCTATGTTGAACAGTTAGGCCTTTTTCTATCACACGTGGATGGAACACCAGACAGTAAAATAAAATGAAAGTAGGAATAGTGCGAATATTAAGGTTTCTCTTATAGAAATGAATGTTAGGAAAAACTAAGATATAAAAACTTATGTTAAAATGCTAACTATTAAGATATATAAAGACAAAGCATTTTAGTCAGAAATCTCGTAAAAAGTTGCGTGTTAAAATCGAAGTGTTAACACATAGAAGCAAAAAACAAAAAAACAGTGACCTAGATAGTTTTTTTTTTGTGATTACACTAAGCATATGTTATCTTAATGAAATTAATAGGCTAAATTGAAAGAATCTAAAAAAAAGAGTTAAATAACATAGAAATATATTTAAAAATGAATTTACTTGCATAGTTAGAGGAATTTAGTTGTAATCCAAGCAATTATTGCAAAATTTTATATATATATATATAAATGGGGGAATAATTTCCATGAAATATAAATAACTATGGCATTTGTAACTACCAAACTTTTTTTTCTTCAGATAATTAATATACATAGAATAAGTAATGGGTTAACTTATAAGTATATTTTCTCATGTATTTTCTAACAAATTATATCAATTTGCTTTAAATGGCAACCCTTCTAGTTAGGTAGGCACTATTCTCTTTAAAACGTCCTTAATCTAGACTTCGTGTAACGGATACTTATGAATAATTACTCAACACTATATACTTATATATTTAATATTATGATTTCGTTAAGTTAGTCGTCGAAGCGTTGTTATGCAGGGAATCAATTTAATCTCTCGTTCTACTGCAAACAGATACGACGTATAATGCTGAGTTTAGTTGCATTAACGATTATCTAGAACAGCACATTATAGAATGAGCTGTTTGGTGACGTAATCACATAACCAGGACAACATCAAAGTTGACGCCAAACATTCCATGCTTTCACGCCATGTGGGATGACTTTAAGTAGGGATCCTTTGATTGGAATCATCATTCTATAAGATGGCATTGTTTAAATGAAACACATTTTCCGATTTACAACTCAGGATTATTAAATAACGGTTTCTTACACTGAAGCTACAATATAGCTTCAAATCGGGATTCTACTTTCCAAAAAAACAGTTTTTGTTGGTTTTCTAAAGAAGTTTGATTATTAATTAACTGTCCCACATATATTGTGAATACTTAAAGTTAACAATTAACCCCTTAACCAGCGATCCAAAGTTACGTGATTCGTTTCCCAGTACTACCGCTTTTCATATAGGTACACGTATACGGTGTATTTGGAGGGAAAAGAAAAGGAATACATAAGAAAATTCTTCTCTGAAATAAGTAAATCATTTCCAAACTCTGTCAAAGTCATTTTATCGCATTCCATGGGCTTCGGAACATTTTTACTGATAGCAACCAAAAGTAAAGTTCATACTTCGGAAAGACGTATATATACATCCGGCGCAACTTACACGCTGACTGAGAGAGTCGTATATATACGCCAGTGGCACGTAAGGGATTGAGAAAACTGAAATTCCGAAATTCAATACTTTGTAAGTTCAGTGGAATTAATTTTCCACATCCTGATTTGACTGGATATGATAAACATATTTAAAATATTTTTTTTTTCAAAAAAATACGATTTAAACTAATTTACAGTTTTTCCAAATAATTCTCAGAAATGTTAAGGGTTTCAAAAACAATTGCTCGGACTTTCATAATTTACAAAACATAAAATGCTTTTAAATAGTTTGCCTTATTCGTCTTCCGTTTTATTTTCCCTCATATCATCAAATTCTATTTCTTCTTCATCACTGTTATACTGAACAATGAACAAAAATCATCTTCCATTCAATTTAGATTGTTCAACAGATCGCATTTTTTAAATGCGACTTATGAATTATATAAGTTTTAATTTCCTTTCCCACTGCTTCTCAAACTTTCAACATCTGCGTCCCAGTATTCAGTCATGTAACTTTCATCATCCCCCCTTCATACGATAAAAATGTATTGCGTTCAATAATACTATTTTTTGACGCTTAAGCTACAATACTACTTTAACCTCTTCAGTGCTTCTGGTGTATATAAACGTCTCACTCAGCTAAAACGTTAATTGCACTGGGAGTATATATACGTTTTTCCAAAGTACGATTTTTTCTGTGCACTACTTTCCATAAAATTATTCAGAATGCTTTGGAATGCAATAAAAGGACCTTGTCAGTGTTAGCGAATGATTTACTTATTTCAGAGGATTTGTTTATTTATTTTCTTCTCTCCAAAATGCATCGCATACGGGTCCCTACGTAAATGGTGACATTGGCGAACAAATTGCTTAATATTTAATCAGCAGTTAAAGTGCTAATTAGGAATAGTACTAATTATTAAAATAAGTGTTGATTTTTGCTTACAATTTCATGTATCACAATTCCATGGGGTCATGGGTAATTATTATTAGCTTAGAATTGTTAAATTACGTATAAAATACATCGTGATGTATTCATACATTTATAGGTGCATTATGTTTTATTATGTTAGAATGTATTCTGTTCATTTAATTTCAGTAAATTAATAATTTTTTAAAATACAGTAGAATGTCGTTTATCCGAATCAATTGGGACCGGGCACCGCTCGAATACGCGATTTTTCGGGTAACTGAAAACCGAATGCGATCCCTGCAATATATGAAGCTGGACATTATAGGAATATTTATTGAAAATCATCACATTCTTGTTTACATGCATCAAACGTGCTTGAAGAAAAGGCAAAATAGGTGCAAAATGTCGCAATTTTACCTTTATTTTTGAAAATAATCACTTATGTTTCTCTGTACCATTGTACACCTTCGTTTTTTCGCTGCAAGGTCTCGGATTCTTTTGAGCAGCAGTAGTTGAAGAGGACAACAGTTCAATTGTTGTTCGTACCACTTCATAACTGACTCTCCTTCTCCATTGTTGTTGTCCTCGTCTTCATCCGTTTCATCGTCGATAGGATCGGATTCTTCTTGCACGGAAGTCACAATCTCGCCATCATTTAGCATTTGAAATCCACAGTCTTTTGCATCGCATACCATCCAGGTTTCCACATCAACAAAACTCAACAAAAGTGCAAGTATACACCCCTTTACTTGGAAACAAACTGACCAAATATTCCGCGCAGATGTTTACCAAATCAGTCAACTGAAATTCCCCAAATATTCCTCACCTTGGGTTTTCCGGTCACTTTTGGCCTCACAGGAAACAAATGTTTATCATTGCACTGTTCGAAAACGTATCCGGACTTTGGTTCAGATATTTGATGTTTCGGATAATAAACGTTCGTATAAACGACGTTCTACTGTAATATTTTGTTTTTGACTTTTTAATATGTTTGCGCCCTCCTCGTAGAGTTATAGCCCCCCCCTAGGTGAGCGCGCCCCAAAGTTTGAGAAAAATGCTGCCTTATCCCAAACTTATAATATTTCATTTCTAGACTGGCATGACATATTTGGCCTCCTTTTAAAGATGTTTTTCTTTTACCTTATAACATCTCTTTTCTTGTGCTTTAGGTTTTTAGTTCTAAAAGGACTGAGTAATATGCGTAAAATTAAAAAACGCTGTTTGAAAGTATAGGGGCGCATAATACGCCGGAATACACTTAAAATATCTTAAAAGTAAGTGAAAAAGACGGCAATAAAAAATATTTAAAACAGCTTTTTCAATTATTTTAAAATAAAAACTTAGAAATTATTCTATTATTATTTTAAATTTCTAACGTAAAAGAGGCAACTAAAGACAACCTAAAACAGGCCCATTTTTTGCAGTCTTTAATAATTAAATAAGCGTGTTTGTGCAAAGAGAAGATCTTTACTTTCTTTAAAACGTCCTCTTTTTTGTAGTAAAAACGAGAAGGAAAATTTAAAAATTTTGAGTTAAGATTGTAAAAAATGAAAATGAGTTCTCATTTTAGTTAGTGACTATATATCAAATTGGCTCTACAGTAAAAAAGAGTAAAAGCGGTTTTTTTTAAAATAAAAAATTGTCTCAAATTGTCTCGCTGTTTATTGAATAAGTCATGGCAGCTATTCGAAAATTTTTTGTTTTTTTAAAGAAATATTTTATATTCACTAAATGCCACGCATTAGAAATGCCTCGAGAAAAATATTCCATAAAAAGGTTTTTTTTTTTCAAAAAATTTTTATTTGAATATGTCTTCATTAATTATAACTCATTTTTCAACGTATTTTTTTCTTTTTTCGTTGAGAAGTTAGAAACGGGGAAATTTATTTTTGTATTAATCTATAGATGTAGAAGCTTTAGGGCAGCTCGTTTAGATCGGTAGGGCTCATTATTGTATTAAAACGTTGCTTAATTTATAATTTAAGATAATTATTTAATTGATTTGATACTTATTTTTATGTTTAGGAATATGTGAAGAGCATTTTACTTTAAAGGAAATAAGTGTGCTTTTAGAAACGAATCTAATCTGTGCACTTAATTGGAAGTTTAATTTGATGCATCTAAGAGTATAGTAGCGAACCTGCTTTTGTGCGATCTTTTTTCATGCGATTTTATTTTAAAGACGATTTGTTTTGTGCGATTTTATTTTTGAACGATCTTTTTTACTATGCAGTATATGAATTTCTACGGCTTTGAAGCCACTGTAATGTTTTCCATGAGTGTACACATATACACTCCAAGATTTTCTGTTCATCTGTTAATCTCTCAACAATGTACGTTCAATTGCTTGTTCTCAACGCGCCAGCAGCACGCGCTTGATTGAAGGCTGCAAAGCAAGTGACCAACTGACCGTCGTCACAAAAACTTATCACTTACTCTCTATGGTGCCAGAAATAAATGAATTGAAACTGTATCTTCAAGTGACAAAAGCGATTTTAAACTAATTCATCAGGAAGATGCGTGCTTTAGATTACAATGAGTAGCGATGAATTATGTATGAGCATTTTGAAAACATCTCCATTTATACAATGAAAAATTAAATGTTTTAAAAATGTTTCCACATGTGTAGTTTAACTGTTTATGAGCCGACTGGGTGGTGTAGTTGGTTTGTCACTGGCCTTCTGCACCCAAGGTTGCGGGTTCGACCCCAGCCCAAGTCGGTGAATTTTCATGATGCAGAAAATCTACTGCGGCCATGTCGTATGATTATGCGGCATGTAAAAAATACCTGGAAGTGCCCATTTGGCTTGGGTGTTCTAGGCAAAATAAACTCTAAGTTCAATTTCGCATCATGAGAGCTCAGGTGCCTCCATCTGGGGAAGAAACTGGGCGTCAAAATTATTTGAGGCAATTGATATCGCCTATATGGTGCCACACTAAAAAGTGATTCCTGCTCCTGGGGAATGAACTAGGTCTACAAAGGTAAAAAATACCAATACACATCCCCGTTAGAAAAAAAAAGTTTAACTATTTATTTTGTTTGGAAGTACTTTTTCATACATTTCGTGAATAATTGTCGTATTTCGTAAGTGCGACTTTTTTTATGCGGTCCCTTTCCGCCGCATAAAATTTTTTTAGCATACCGAAAAAGTTGTTTCCTATATTTAAATATTTATCAAATTTTCGAATGCTTTTTTTTTTCGTTTTCTTTTATACGGTCCCTATATACCGCACAAAATCAGGTTTTACTGTACCCTAGTTTTTATATAGGTTGTATGGAGAATTTATTAGTGCATTTTGATAAGTATAGTATTCGAAATAATTTAATTAACTAAGTTAATTTTTATATATTTCGAGGAAGAAAAAGGTAGAAACACTGATGTAAAAACGTATTACTACAACAGAAAATATAGGTAAGAGTTGGATATTATGAAATACCACATCTTTGTTTTCTGAAGTTTTAGTTGATGGTATGAAATCAATTACAAATGATACAACAGAAGGGATTAATCAGAACGTATCTAATTTATTATTCTTTCACTTAAATTAACAACCAAGGGTAGAAAATGTACCTAAGTATAGGAGCAATTACAAAGCAGAAAGGATACTTAACCTTTGATTGTAATTCACTTAACTTACTTTTGGACACTTTGGATGCCTACGGTCTAAATTACCGAAATTCTGTTTTTAGTTATTCAACCTCCGGTCTTTATTATTCAGTTCTAACTCATTGACTAAATTGTCTATTAACAATCTTTAATCCTTTAGCAATTAATCGTCGAAAAAACACGTGTGGGCGCCAGGGTCTATGTCACACGTATGTGTGACAAAGGGTGGGGGTTTTGTAATATTTTAATATTTAATTAAAATTCTTATCTTATACATTTTTTTCTAAATCGTAATTCCGAATACCCCCTTTCGAAAATCGACGATATCATCTCACACTAAAAGATTAAAACCTATAATTTTGGCACGGTTTTTTTTCTCTCGCTAAAAAGATTAAATTTTAAATTTTGGTTTAATTTATTGGAGAATCCTTATTAGAGAATAACATAATAGCTTACAAGTGAGTGAGTGAATATTAACGTCCCACTGTTCAGCTACACGAGGGCTTTTTGGGACGGTCCGCGTAATTTTGGACCATGGTCAAGTGACGCTGACGACACCTGAGCTGTGACACCCCCTCTCCTAACTACCACACCACACCAACGGGAGGATGTTTGAGCTCTCGACAGATTTTACGTGCATCGCTCCCCTACACGGCGGGTCTTCAGTGGTACTGGGACCGAACTCATGACATGCTAGCCACGATCCGATGCCTAAACCACTTGGCTACCGCGGCCACACATAATAGCTTACACATGCCTTACTAAACGGTTGAAGGTTTTAATAAAACACTATATATATATATATATAATGTAATTTTTAAAAATAACTTTTATTTTTCTCTTCATTTGAAAACGAGATATTTTTAATATTTTTCTCCTCGAGTATTTAAATATAGACCTAGTGGCCAAGTAGAAGAATATCACGCTTCCACGCCATAAGTCCCGTGTTCAAACCCCGGGAGGGGGACAAGCTCGACTCAACCATTCTTCCCTTCATTGGGTCGATAAATGAGTACTAAGTTTTGCTTGGGAACAAAACATTGGGAGTTTTTGACAACCTGACCGGAACATCTGTTCATGCACCCTATTGCCTCAGGCCACGAAAACTGAGATGGACACATTAGGCCTTGTCCTTCTAATGGGCTGTTGTGCCAATGAGTTTAGTTGAGTAGTTTTTATTTAAATCTAGGAAACGAATAATTCCATTTCTTGTATTCTGCAGCTTAAACGAAGAGCATGCTCAAAGTAAATTTTCTCATTTTAAAATTAAGATAAGCTATGATGTGATCAATACCAAGAAATTTTATTTAATGCCAAGACTACAATGCACAAAATGAACACCATTTCATCGATACATCATACATACAAATACAGTAGAACGTCGTTTATCCGAACGTTTATTATCCGCAGCTTCAAATATCCGAAACAAAGTCCGAATACGTTTTCGAACAGTGCAATGCTGAACAGTTGTTTCGCGTGAGGCCAAAATTGACGGGAAAACCCAAGGTGAGGGAAATTTAGGGAATTTCAGTTGTGTGATTTAGAAAAAATCTGTATCTAATATTAGGTTAGTTTGTTTCCAAGTAAAGGGGTGTCTACGCGCTCTTTTGTTGAGTTTTGTTGATGTAGAAACCTGGATGGCATGCATTAAGGAAGACTGTGGATTTTTTTCAAATGCTAAATGATGACGAGATTGTGACTTCCGTGAAAGAAGAATACGACCCTCTTGACGATGAAACGGATGAAGACGAGGACAACAACAACAACAGCAACGAAAGTAGCAAGGGTTCATCAAATGCTGACTTGTTTGCTGCGTTAGAGACAGCTATGGAGTGGTATGAACAACAATCCGAGTGCTGCCCTACTCAAATACTGCTGCTCAAGAAAATCAGAGACCTTACAGTGAAAACACGAAGGTGTACAATGGTACATTGAAAATAAGTGATTATTTTCCACAATAGAGGTAAAATGGCGACATTTTGCACCTATTTTGCTTTTTCTTCAAGCACGTTTCCCGCATAGGATGATGTTTCATGGGATGACGTTTCCCGCATGAGTGTCTGGTTTCATATACTGCATGGATCGCATTCTGTTTTCGGTTATCCGAACAATCGCGTATCCGAAAGGAGTCCGGTCCAAATTGATTTGGATAAACGACGTTCTACTCTATATATATACTCATGTCCAAAATTAAGGTCACAAACACAAATCTAAGAAAACTGATGAACTATTCGTGTGTTGCCACGAAATTTGGCACAGAGATGTATTATATTTTGAGTAAGAATATAGCAATATGACCATATAGAAAAGATTTTAATTTTGAATTCAGACCCAGTATATATCAAAAGTGCGAAATCATGAATCAGAGATAAAGCATTTTAGTCGTTAAAGTCGTCTAATTTGAAGTGTGACTGCCATGCACAGGTATACAAGCTTCATAACGATCTGTCATACTGTTTATGAGGATGTCAATAAATACTTGGGGCAATAAATCCCATTCTTCTAAAAGTACGACTTTTAACTCCTAGGGGGTCTTGGGAGGTGGGCTACGCAGATAAAGGGCTTTTCCTGGGCCGTCCTAAATATGTTAAGTAGTATTAAGATCCAGAGACCTCGAGGGACAATCCACATTGCGAATATTCCCTTCTTAACGAAATTCCTCAACTGAGTTATGTGTGGCTGCTCATTTTCGTCCATAAAAATGTACTCTGGGCCCATAGCACCCAGGCAAACCTCGTATAGGCTTCCAAGATCTTATCCATATAGCGCTTTGAGTTGACAGTACTCGCATCGAAAACCTAGAGGGGTGTACGACTGCCCTACATTCTGCCGCCACACACAAATATTTCTTTGCCACGAAATCTGTCCATTTCTGCTATATATGAGAAATGAAAGCGAGCTCCACTTTCTCTCCAGAAGAAGTCTCGACGAGAATCACTTTGTCCGATGAATTTCTATTTATCACTGAAGAGAACACACCCTCATTCTTGCGGTGATGTTTTCAGCTCCACAAATATCTTGTCTTTCCTGTTGGATGCAGTCAAAGGGTCACACACAAGACTAGATGCTGAGCGTAAAGGGTAGTCTTTGCAAAACAGCTGTAAAACGTTTGCTTGGAAATTTTTCTTCCAGAGATAGCAACAAGGTCACGAGCGAGCCAAGGAGCCTTTGTCCACTATGTCGCTGTGATCTTAAAGCCAAGCATCGATTCTGCGTAGATGTTGATGCTCTGTGACGACCTTTGCTGACCTTTCTGGTGACAGTACAACTTGGTTGGAATTGATCCCACAGCCGGAAGATCACTTTCGGGTTATTTGTAACGATCGAGCCACTTCTGCTTGAGACTGGCAAACTCAAACCTGCCAACCGGCTCTCTTTCTCAAGGAATCATCTAAACCATTGTGCAAAATCATCCTCCCTGCTAACAGACTAACTTGTTTGTTTTAATACAGTATTCACAAAACTGCAGGAAACAAAATCTCATTTGCGGAAACGGTCTGAA
Organism: Trichonephila clavata; assembly: GCA_019973975.1. Classification (NCBI taxonomy): domain Eukaryota; kingdom Metazoa; phylum Arthropoda; class Arachnida; order Araneae; family Nephilidae; genus Trichonephila; species Trichonephila clavata. The sequence continues at coordinate 9,392 of BMAO01028300.1, read as the reverse complement.
TCTAGTAATTCTGTATAAACTAACGTTAAACAGCCCCTTTTCCTAAACTGAAGGTTGATATTGTATACTACTCGTTCTTTAAAATATATAAAATGCAAATTCTGAAAGTTTTTCCAAGGGCAATTTAAAATTATGACATGCAAAAAACATGTTTGTGACTACGACTTTGGACATGAGTGTGTGTTACTCATTTCTTCTAAAACTATTTTTCCAATTTTTTTTCTAAACTTTAAAAAAAATTAAATAATTTTGTAATTAATACAATTTATATTTTGGGTTTCAGCGAGCTTGAATTTCAATTCTCCATGAAAATATTCGTTAAAATGTTTTTCAAGTGAAACCTGTAATAATCCTACTTCCCGTCTATGTTGTGACCCAGCTAAAGGTGTGAAAGGAAGCGAAGGATTCTTTGACATGATAATCGCCGACTATTTTGTTTAGCATTTAAATCGACTCAAACACAATTGAATGCAACACTATAAATAGGATGTTTCAGTCAGTCAACAGAGAGAGGGGACTAGTGTCGCGTTTTGGGAGAATACATCTAATAAACTACTTTATAATAATAATTCTTCTATCTCAATATTACTTTACACGGTAGATATGTAACTAATGACCACTTAACCTTTTAAATACTTTAAACATCAAACGCAATAGGTAGGTGACAATACGTGAACTTAAGCAGTCTTCTAATCAATTTAATTTATCAATAACAGCTTCCTGTCTTTAATCTTTTATAAGGTCCTTCTAACCTTTTACGGTAATCTTCACCTCTTGTCACCTTTAATTACTAACCTTCTAACTTTCTATTTTCTTTCCTTCATCACTTTTTAACTCATTAACTCCCTTTAACTCGCGAACTAGAACTATATATAATAAACTTAATTTGCATATCACGTCTTCTTCTTAGGAAAAGATTGATGAATTTTGCTGGCCCCAAAAGATACCCAAGAGGATTAGTATGATGACGCGTATAGATCCGTCACAAACCTATCGTAAAAATAAATAAAACGATTAAGAAGTTTCTCTCAGAAAAAGCTAAAAATTCAATCCTGGTGCTAAAATTACAATATGTTATTTAAAAAATACATATCTTTATTTGTATAAATCATATTTAAAGTCAATTTAATATCAGTTACCGACAATTATGAAAACATCAACGATTTGACTAGTCTCTAATCCAAAAAAATTCAAATTGAGCAGAATGGAATATTGAATGATAAGGTCAATTGGTCTCTACGTCAGCAGGAAATAAAAACAACAGTTATAAACATATTTCATTAGAAAAAATATTCGATATTTCATTCCAAGAACTACATCTTAGACTAACAACTCTTTTAACGTGATGCACCCGAAAAAACACTTGACTACAAATATTTCGCGCCGTTTTCATCGAAATTCATTCCATATCGAACTTTATGTCCTTTCCTTATCACTCGTAAGTGGTTTTACTCAATTTTTGTCGGCTGATGGCTCAAAAAACGTAGCGGCCCTTTTGAAGTAGAAGCTTTCACATTAAATTATTAATCTGACTTGGATCTAAAAACAAAAATGCTTACTACTCCGTTTCAGTAGAACTCACACATTAGCTTATTTTTCTTTGCTCTTCAACAAGTCATTTTTGTAGGAATAAAAACCAAAATAATACGGTTATCCTTGAGACGAACGATTCAATTATATGAACTGAAAATTCCTTATTTCGAAAAAAAAATTTTTTCTTTATTGTTTGAAAAGTTTGTACGTTTTGCTAATATTCTACAAAAAAAATCAAAGTTATAAACAGATTATATAGAAATATGGGGTGAAAAACATGGTTCACACAGAAAAAAACGATTAAACAAAACTTTCTAGTAGATATTTTTTTGTATAATAAGAATTATATTTACTCGAATCTAAGACACACATCAGATTTTCAAAATATTTTTGTTAAAGAATGTTGTCATCGATTCTAAGCCGCACCCTCCAGTTCACTACACGATTTAAAAATAAATAAATAAATAAAAATTGTGTACAAGATTCATCAATATCAGATACTTAAAAATTTTTTTTAAATATTTTTCAATGCGATATAATTTATTTATATTGCCAGTATTAAAAACTTTCAAATACATGCATCCACATATAATTACTCTAATCTTCAGTTTTGTGTTTCGAAAATGATTCGTCACTCCCTTTGTCACAATTGACTTCGGAATCTGTGCTTGCGCCCCATGGTGTTATCTTCCGTGCCATCCATGCATGCGTGTCATCCATGCAAGTGCACATTTTTTTAAAAAACTGCTTTAAAAGAGAATGACAAAGAATCATTAAATACTGTTGAGAACTTGCAAGTAAAAATGTCATTTTGCTTACTCCATTGACATATATTTTTTTCATCCGTGTTAAATTTTCATTGGCCACTGCTCAGCTTGAGTATCTTTTCAGCATTATAAAATTGCCTCCCTTGTCATACTTGTGTCATATTGAACTCGTCCTGATGCTATTATCGATATCTCTGATATTTAGGTGAGTAAAAAAAAGAGAGCGTATACAAAAAATTTCCTAATTAAGAGCCTAGTCTTATCCTAAGCGATGTTTGGGATAAGGCTGAACACTGAAGATAAAATATGAAATGGGATAAACCATCGATGCAAGTGGCCAGAATAGACGGTTGTGACGGATCTATACGCGTCCTTCAACTATTCCTCTTGGGAAATCTTTGGGCTATCAATCACAACCATACCTTTTGGAAGAAGAAACCATGATATGCAGATTAGGTCAGTAATATATAGTATACGTTTTCTAAGCTAGTATAATGAATAGATGAACAGAGGAATAGATGGAGTTACAGGGAGATTGAAATATAGAGAAGCTGACGAAAAGGAAAGATAGCTACCGATCATGTATTAGTATATATTGATAGCGTGTTTCGGGCCTTAAAATAGTTGAAAATATTTAAGTGACGATTGGTCACCATAGCTATATTGTAACACAAATATTAGAGTAGTGGATTGATCCCATAAAAGGAGGATCAATTTAATAGAAATCTACTCATAATTCGTCCCTCGTAGTTAAATACCCTGTTGCTGATGGTTGGAACACATCTCTTCTTGTTTGAATATTAGAATTATGTCTGTTGAATAAATAGTTGAAAAGTATTATGGCGAGTTATCCTTCACCTCTAGCCGGGTTCGAGAGTAGGTCACGTATGTTACACGGTTTCATTTTTCCTTTTGAAAGGGTGGAAACTCAATTTCCCCTTCCAACAAATGTATTCTCCCTTCGATTCTAAGCCGCACCCGATTTTCAGTAGCATTACCACTGGAAAAACAGTGCGTCTTAGATTCGAGTAAATAGGTAAATTCATTGTGGGAAAAAAACATGTTTTCTTTAAAGAAAAATAAAAAATGATTCCTAATTTAAAACCATTATACTTTTCTTTATTTTACTTGCAATAAAATATTTTCCAATTATCTGTTCATCGATTGAACATAGTTTCCTCTTCTAAAAAATTAGAACATGAAAGACTTTGTTGCATTTTAAAGGCCTCATCCACAGTATTTTTGAAGAATATATAGTTTCTTTTTAGAAAAATTATGGTTTTTAGTATTAATTTTATTCATTATATTTGACTAAAAGTAATTTATTTTAATTCATGAATGAAATATACTGTGCAAACTGAAAATCTCTAGTGTATTTTGATAATAAATTTTCCAAATATTTTGAAAATCTGTGGAAAGATTTTTCTTTCTTTCCTTTCTCCTATCTTTTTTTCTGAGATAGGTACAAGTTAGAAAACCTCAGATGCAATATTCGAAGTATTCTGATTTTTTTTTCTTTTCTGCGTTGCATTTTAACAATAACATTCTATTTTTTCATTTCTAGTTACAAAGAAATTAATATAAATTGAACTAAGTTAGGTCTAAACTTTCCTCTAAATTTTGATTTCACGAGTTAGAGTAAAAACTCTGTGTAAGGTGAAGGGAGGTGAATTCAGTCTGATTTAAAAAAAATAAAAATGAGAGTAAAAATTAAAAGTATTTTTACTTAAATTCACCACACACACACACACACCAGACGCAATAGTTTTTAGACAAAAGGCATTTCAACAAACTTGTTAATTTTCAATTCATTATTTAAAATCATATCATTAAGGTCGTTTTAATTTAGACAATTAAGGTCTTGGTCTATAATAAGCTATGAAAAATATACTTTTAACATTGAAATTGGTAGAAAAATTTGAAAAATTTATGTTTATTTCAAGAAAATATTCTTCCATAAAAATGATGGGGGAAATCACCAATTTTTGATCGTAAAATGGTATAAAATATAAACATAGTTGTAAGCTCTCCTAGGTGGTAGGCCTAAATGCAGCGGGATGCCAGAATTGCAATAAATTCAATAGAGCTCAAATAAGAGAAAAATGAACTTTAATCTAACAAAGACAAAGATTTATTATCATCAACATCAGGTAATCGTATCAACAATATTCGTAACTAAGGAATTTTATGACAATAGGCAATTTCGTAAGACAGGACGACATATATATATTACATCAGCTTGATATGAGTTAAGTCGGGGGGAAAAGTCTTAGAGGGCGTGACAAGTGAAAATAGTGGTAGCGTACAAGATACCAAAAGCTCCTAATCAAAGCCATTCCTCATCTAAGTACACTAGTTTGCTAAACTTATGCAACGAAGTCATTTTTCAACATACAGCCATGCCTTTTTGCAATCAAAACCAAGACCATCAACTATGTAGAAAGATCAGAGCATATTCAGACATCCATCGCATGACGTCAGTACTGACATGGAAGTAAGAAAATCACGTGGAATGATAATTCCAAACATTCGCTGCAAGTGAAAGGGAACTCTCACGCGCAATATGGCAACAAGAATCCATTAGAATTTCTCAACACCAGTGCTTCTCAAACTTTCAATATTTGCGACCCAACATTGAATCATAAGTTCATCGCTCTCTCCATCCTCCATTCAATAACAATGTATTAAATTCCGTTATAATGTACTTTGACACTAAAGCTACAATGCGACTTTAACTTCTTAAGTACCATCGGCGTATATAAACGTCTCCCTCAACCAGTGCGGGACGTGCCCTGGACGTAAATATAAGCATTTCCGAAGTTTGGCCTTCTTTGTGAACTGCCATCCATAATGCAATGCAAAATGCAATAACATAACCTTGACAGAGTTTACGAAGGATTTGCTTATTTATTCCTTTTCTACCTCCCAATACACCACGTACGCTCATTTACGTGTTTAACGGTGGCATTGGGGAGCCAATTGCGTAATTTTTATCTGCCTTTAAGGAATGAGTTATAAACCGTACAAATTATAATGATAAATGTTAATTTTTGCATGTAATCTTATATATGACAAGCCAGGGGATCACTGGTAATTAATATAATTTTGTTCTTAACTTAGTATTGTTAAAAATTAATTATAAAATACATTGTGCTGTACTGATATACTTACAAGTGTATAATATCAATGTAATTCTGTATTTGACTTTTTATTATGCCAGAATATATTTTGTTTGTTTACTTTTAGTAAATTAATAATTTTTTAACAATTTTTTGTATTCGACTTTTCAACATGCTTGCTTCCTCTCGTAGGTTTATCACGCCCCCCTAGGAGGCGCACCCCACAGTTTGAGAAACACTGCTCTTCACATAGTAAAATAAATGGCAAGCTTGAAAAGGGGTATAGCTAGAGAAGTTTTGACACCCTACAAAAATAGGTTTGAAACTGTTTAAGTGTTGTGTATCACGAATTAAGAAAGTCTTCTAAAAGACAGGTAGAAGTGTATGAAAGGTTGGTAGCGATTGGCCAATGTAAAACAATCACAGGAGCGTAGCTACCGCCGTTTCAGCCGTATCAATGATACGAGGCCCTTAAGCAAGGGGGCCCCGAAATATCTAAGAAAGAATTACAAAATGTTAAGATGCTTCTAGAAAGGGTCCACAATGAACTTTGATACAGGGCCCACTCAGTACTAGGAACACCAGTGGACATAGACAATTGATGACTAATATTTCGTCCTGCAGGGGGAAAAAAACTACACTGCTGGCCACCGTAAATGCAACACCAAGAAAGACAAGAGATAGCACAACAAAATTTATTTTGTAGATAACATGTTGACCAAGTATCAAATGATTAAATTTATAGACTTCTGTAAGGTGTGGTTCCTTCCAGAATCAGTAGCCAGAGTAGCCGCCATTGTTGGAGATCACCGCTGCCACACGCCTCGGCATTGATTCAAAGAGACTTTGGATGTGTTCTTGGGGTACAGCAGACAAAGCATCTTCCACACGTTGCCAAAGTTGATCTGGTGTGGCAGCTGGCGATGTAATCTGGGTCAATCGTTGAGCAACCATGGACAACATGTTTTCTATCGGCGAAAGATAAGGAGAGCGAGCCGGCCAGGGAGGCAATTCAATCTGGTGATTGACGAAAATCCTTTGGACAATGTGTGCCACGTGTGGTCGCGCATTATCCTGATGAAATAGGGTTGTGGCCAAGGTCTGAAGGTAAGGAAGGACAACTGGCTTCAACACCTCGGAGATGCAGCGCGGGCTGTTTAAAGAACCGGCAATGCTTACTAGAGGAGTACGAGAGTGATATCCAATAACGCCCCATACCATAATACCCGGTATAGGACCAGTGTGGCGGTGCAAAATGCAGCTGTTCAGCATCCTGTCTCCACGGTGTCTCCAGACTCGAATCCAACCATCGTGGTGTTGCAGACAGATGCGTGACTCATCAGTAAAGACAACTTCATTCCATTTTGCCACCCGCATCCTTCTTTCATCGTACCATTGGCGGCGGAGACGTCTGTGGTTCGGCGTCAAGGGTAGACCAAGCAATGGACGTCTTGCGGACAGACCACACTGCTGTAAACGCCGTCGAATGGTACGCGCAGACACTGAATGATGCATTACAGACTCAATGTGCTGTGTTAGGTTCGTGATGTGACTGTGCAATCCGTCAGTGCCATCCGCACAATTTATCTGTCCTCACGTGAAGTGTTGCACTGAGGTGGATGCGATCAACCACGTCGGTCCATCGTACCCTCCTGCATCCAACGGTCACATATCCGCATTACAGTTGTTTGGTTTCGTCCAACACGCCTACCGATTTCCCTGAAAGATAATCCACAATCTCGGTAGGCCACTATCCTTCCTCTGTCGAACTCGGATGCTTGATCAAAAGCTGATCGCTGTTTTCTATGAGACAAAACTGATCGTTTTTTTTTGAAAAAACCACAAGAAAAACACATTTGCCGAACTTGAAATCGTCGAAATCTCCAAGCCTTAAATAGCGCTTTGAGGTGGCGCCACAGGCGTGCGTGATGTGTGTCTGCGCTGAAATTCTAATAATTTGCATATCTCACCTCTACTAATGCATGTTGTAAATTTCATGTTATTGGCGTGCTTCCTTCAGGGTGTTGCATTTACGGTGGTCAGCAATGTAAATCCAGACAGCGTATGATGTAGTTAAAAACTGCTAATGGGAACTGGCTAGGGTTTGCATTCCCGTGTCATATTTTCAATCCCGGGATTTTGGGATTACATTATCTAAATCCCGGGATTAGGATTGGACTATTTATTAAAAATACTTACATATTAGCAAAGTTGAAATTGCATAATAAAACTGAAAATATAATTAAAAATTAATTTAATATTATTTTAATGAAACAAATAAAAAAATTAATAAAAAGCAAATAAAAATATTACCAATTAAATTTTTAAAAAAAAGCATTTCTTGATTTTTTGTGTTTTTGTAAATAAGCTTATAAAATATAAAAACACAGCTCGTCCAGCGTTTCATCGTTGAAACGGCTTCTTATTTTTGTTACTAATTGTCCTGCTAAAGAAAATGCACGTTCGGATTCTTTACTAGCAGGAACTATCATCATTAAATAGGAGTATGTTCCTTTTATATAGGTAGTCACTCCATGTCTCCCTCCATTTTCAAAAAAGAGACATTCCTTTTTGAATTTTTGATGACAGTGTCTGAAATTTGATAGACTGCATTGGTGCATATACCTCTTTAATAACTTTATTTAGTTCTTTTGTTACACTTAATGGTTTTTGTATGCATAAATTGATCCAGTTATTCAATCAGAATATGAATCATTTTCAGGTGTTACCTCATTTGAAATTGCAGATCCAGTTACATGAGCTATTAGTAATGCAATGGGATTTGAAGTGTCTCAAGTCTTCCAAGCAGGTTCGCTATTAATTAACGACATTTAATTGAAGAAGGACCTGTGACAAAATCTATTCTCGAGATGTTGCTTATATTATTGTGTAAGCGTTGCAGTGAGCCACTTAGATCTGTATGACGTTCTCCCATCCGAGAAATGAGAGCTGTGCATATATTTTTTTTAACTATAGCACTTATCATTGCACAAAATAATTCTACGTACATATTTCAAAAACAAAATATAAATTTTTGAAAAATTAAATTCAAAGAAAATTTTAGTGAGAAAAGTTTGTTTAAAAATAATTTAGACAAAAATTAAATCCCGGTATTAGTTATTTTAATCCCGGGATTTCAGGATTGGGAAAAACACCGGGATACTGGGGCTGAAAACCCTATTAGATATGTTTCAAAAATTCTAATTGCCTCTGTCCAAGTTAGCTGACACCAGACAAGCCTGAGGTTGTGAGAAATGTCCGTTTTCTGACCCCACTCGTGATGGGGAGAAAGCTATACAAAAAATAAGAGAAAACATGTCAAATTTCACGGTTTAAAATAGACACCCGCCTCGAACCCTTCAAGGTTCAACACGTAAGAAAACTCATTGAAAGCATACAGTACAAAAAAGTAAATAAGATACATTAAATGTAATACCAGATTCACATTACTTTGAAAAAAAATTTCAAATTGTTATTCAGACAAAAAAATTAATTCCCGGGATTAGTTATTTCAATCCCTGGATCCCGGGATCCCAGGGCTACAAACCCTAGAATTGACTTATGGCCCGTTATAGTGGCCTAGTAGCTCGTACCAATCACAATAACATAAACATATAACAACCCACTACACCTACATACAGTAGTGAAAACAAAGACTAATTTAAGTATACATACCCACCCCCTTAAGATGAGAGTTGTTTCATTTTGACAAATGATTCTCAGCATCAGGTGATATGACGTTTTCAACCCCTTAACATCCTACAAAGACATCGTTAGGGTGGTACTAGCATGGTTGTGTAGGCACTACAGCAGCGTTTCTCAAACTGTGGGGCGCACCTCCCAAGGGTACATGACAACTGTACGAACGGGGTGCGAGCATATTGGAAAATCGAAAACAAAAGGTTTCTTTTAAAAAAAATTAATTTACTCTGAAAGTAAAACAAAATACATTCTGGCATAATAAAAATAAAAC